>CABHPR010157809.1:23491-52865 GCA_902168415.1 Peromyscus melanophrys | reverse complement strand
AAAAAAAAAAGCACAAAGCACACAGTCTTCACACAACAGGAAAGGGTTCTATGTAAATGAGCATTTTGTCCAGAAAATCAGAGCTCCTAATGTTCTCTAGAGAACTAGGAGTAGAGCGATAAATGTAAAATATTGGGTGATGAATATAACAAGAGATGACAGCCCATGATTCCATATCCTGTTAGAACACCCTTCAAATCAGAAGAAAAAAACACTCTCAGAATAGCAAAATAGGATAAATAATAATAAAAAAACCATCCAAACAAGGAAAACAAAACAAAACAGGGCATTTATATTAACAAAACTACCTTTTAGTAAATTTGAAATAAACATTCAAAAAATGACATAGAGCCGACACCCAAGATTTTAAATATAAATTAAAATTATTGTAAAGAAAAAACATGAAGAGAAAATAAGAATTTCTTTTGCTAATTAATCTCAAAATATTAGTGTAAATAAGAAGTCATGATTTATTATCTAATTTTAGCATTTAGAAAGAAATGAATAATAGAAATTTTTTAAAAAAGTAATAGCAGTCTAAATATCTTGTACCATATGTGAAGTAATATCACAGAACTTAAAGGTACCTTAAATTAGTTAAAATGTGTACTACATACTCTGGGGAAGACACAGAAAAAAGCAAAAGAAGTAAATGTACAGGGTATGTAGGAATAGATAAGATGAAGTGAGGGAAACTTAATTAAAATAAGATAAGGTAAAGATATTATGAAAGAGAGAAATAACAAAAGCAGTGGGAAGATTATGAAGTATCCTCTTAGAGTAATAATGATCAAACTACTCTAAGAAATGCATCGCATGTATAAATATGAATTATATAATTATTCAGATGTAAAAGGATTATCCAAAAATTTTTAAATGGATGTAGAAATATGTTATATATGAAAACACTGTAAATATAAAGTTTCAGATATTTAAAATGTAGAGGGATGTAGAGACGTAAAATGCATAGAATTAGTCAAAAGAAAGTCTTAGGTGTTAAGGCAGACATAAAAGATTTTAGAAAGAAAAACATTGTAGGTACTAAAATAAGGGAGTTAAAGAATTTAAAAGAGGTAAGTTTTAGAATATATATTTATACACACACACACATATATATATATATATATATATATATATATATATATATATATATATATATATACATATGTATATGCTCAAAATATAATCACTGTACTTGGGAGCCTGAGACAAGAACACTGAATTCTTTGTCAGTCATGGCTACAGTGGGAGTTTGAAGCCAACATAGACTACAAAGTAAGATACAGATCTAAAATATGAAAACCAGGCAAACAATAGCAAACAACTTTTAAATATTGCTGTGTTTTGTGATATTTTGATTGAATTCTGACAATAAAGCTTGCTTTGAGCCAGAGGGTGGAAAAACCACCAATGACCTCCTATCTCTCTTCTGTCCTCCATTTGAAAGGGATGAGATCTTCTCTCAGCCTCTCCTTTCTACTCCTGTCTCTTATTTGTCACAGTTCCCTGAAAGTTCTATGGTTAATTTTGGTCAGCTAGTGGCTAGCTCTGCCCTTTGAATCAAAGCAAGTTTTATTGTCAGAGTGCAATCAAAATATCATACATTTCCCCCTTTTTATCTAAACAAACAAAGGAAGGTTTTAGCTAACATTGTAAAACTGTATACAATAAGTATAAAACTGTATACAAAAAGCAGGTAAGAATTACATTAACAATGTCCAGTCCATTTGCATTTAGCAAACACAGAGAAAATATCTCATTATATATTCTATCTTGGTGAGTCCCAAGTTTTGTACCTAATTCACTTTCTATCCTGATTTGCATTATCAACCCAAAACTATATTTCTATGTCTCTCAGCCTCATTAACTTTACACCTATTTGTGAGTTTCTTTCCTGAATTTTGGTAACAAAGAAAACAACTATAGTTATCTAGTCTTCAACTCCATCAGAGTTTTGAGAAGGATACAATATTATCTGAGTAAACAGGAAGTGCAGAGGAAACATCTTCCAAAACTAAAAAATGAGAGAAACAGCTGGCTGCCTGGACAGTCACCCAAGGTTCCTCTGTAATGTTGACACATCAATCTTCGGCTTACAGGCCTAGAATATCTGATAGACTTTTTTGTGAAGCAGGAATTTTGAAGAACTATCCTGCCTTGTCTTGGCAAAGTTCAATAGTCTCCTTCTTTTGTGTCCTGTTTGTCCAATTAAGACAGCATACTGTTAGCAGTTGAGGCAATTTCTTGCCCAGTTGCTGACTTTTGCCACAAAGACAGAAAACTTTATATGGAATTTCTTTATGCCCATCATCTTCTCTGAAGTGGATTGATGCTGCCAGGAGCAGACTTGTCTCATTGTCATAAAAAGGATTATATTATTAAAACATTTTAAATGTTATATTCTATAGATCTTTGAAGTGTTTGAAGACCATCTGTCTATTGAAAATATATGTTTGATCTTGAAAACATACATAGCATGACTACAAGATTGATTAAAATAGGTGATTAACTACTAACCTGCATTTCTTGTTATCTTAAATAGTTTTTTAATAATAAATTTCAAATACTGGAAATTTGCATTACAATGTTAAATGAGCTGCATAGGGATAATATCTTAAACAAGAGTAGAAATTTATGTACAGTATATTCAAAAATAGCTTTAAATTTGTATCAATACACATAAATATCTTAAACAAGGGTACAAGCATATATACAGTATAATAAAAATAACCTAAAATTTATAACAATGTACAAAAATCCATACCAATGAAAATATTTAAGAATAGTAGTTGCTTTTCTGACTTAAAAGTAAATTCGATAATTAGTCTTTTATCCTATTATTTCTATATCCTCCCTTTTTCCTTTCAAAATGAGATCGCTGAATCTAATCTCCCTTATTCAGCTTTTTTTCCTGACCACTATCAATAACAACTTGTAACCAACTCCCTGAAACAATGAAAAATATCCATAACCCATTGAATGACCAAAAGCCATCAACCTTTACCTCTTGGAAATGTGAGTTGTTTTTTTTTTTTTTTTTATTACTTCCTGTTGCTTGGGGGTGGCAGCATCTTTGGTGCCCCCAGAGAAAATTGGGATAAATATTTAGTCTTGGGAAAGCTAGCTGTATCATTTGTTGGCCAGTCTCTGTATAATTGGAAAGTGCAGGGCTTATCTCAAGTCTTGTCTTGAGTAGTCTGTGAGGCTGGACCATCTCAGCTAGTCACCTTGAAACTGTCTTGAGCAATTTGTAGTCTAAAGCTGACTTTTGGGTGGTGTTTGTCAGCTTAGTAGCATTACCACAACTCAGGTAGAATCATTATTTTAGGGCCCCCTCATCCTTTTGGAAACTTCAAAAGTCATTGTTAGGAATGCTCACGGTTCACTGCAGAAAACATAAACATTGTAAATGTCATATGCAGCAGATCTCAGAGAAGTTAAAGAACCACAATTTGTTAAGTACATCTGGAACACACAAACTTAATTCCTGCTTGCCTGATAGAGACTCAAACCCAAAAGCTAGATTAAGCCTTTCTCTAGAATTAGTTAGTACTCTATATGACCATTAATATTACAATATAAAGTTTAATATATATTAAATATATATGTATATATATTAATCTTAAATTTTGAGATAATATTTATATCTTAAAAAAGTTTTAAAGAGCCAAAATAAAACCCAAGAATTATGAGATTAGTGGCAATAGAATAGTCCCTTAATTTTGGTTTGTCTTCTGTCCCATATTAGGTGGCTCTTCTGACATGAGACCGAGATTTTAGATTTTCCTTTAACCTATATGATTGGGTTTAGAGAAGGAGAGAGTCATGCTCCACCTCCAAAGCCAGCTATAATTTTTAATTGAACTAGGATTAGAAACAGATCATTTGCCTAATATGTCTGTAGAGAACAGCAGAAATAAACATATAGGAAGATTTATGAAATTTAATCCTGTTGGAAATATGTCATACCATTAGGCAAGCCAATTTACTCTTTTTCTTGGGAAATTTTCTCTTGATGATGATGTCCCTTTTCTTCAGATGTCTCATTTGTCAAGTGGTCTTTGCATTCCTTACCTGGATGCCTTCATTCTCCTGAAAAGACAAAAACAAAAAACAAAAAAAAAAAACTCTCCTCTGTAGGCAGAAGTTTCTGTTCCTCCAACAACTCCCAAATATCCAGCAGCCAGTTCACAAATTACCACACTGAAGCTTATATTAATTATAACTGCTTGACCATTAGCTCAAGCTTATTACTGACTAGGCCTTACACTTAAATTAACTCATAATTATTATCTATGTTTAGTAACATGGCTTGGTACCTTTTCTCAGTTGGGCATTCTCATCATGCTTCCTCTACATGTGGGTGATTCTGCCCTTCCTCTTCCCAGCATTCTCTTAGTCTGTTCACCCCACCTATAATTCCTCCCTGGCTACTGGCCATTCAATGTTTTCTTAAACCAGTTCAAGTGACAAATCAGTGTAAAAGATCATTATCCCACAGCATTTCTCTTTTTTTGTTTAAATAAAAAGGAAGGTTTTAACCTTAATATAGTAAAACAAAAACAGTTACTAAGTAAGAATTATGGTAACAATATCCAATCCATTTGCATTTGACAAAATTAAAGAAAATAATTGTCTATCTTATCTTGGTGAGTCTAAAGATTTGTATCTAATTTATCTTTTATTATAACTAAAGAAAACTACAACTATGGCACCTAGACATGGTGGCAACAACAAATTGGCACCCAGACTTGGTGGTAAGAGTTTCTAACTAAAACCTGAGAGAGCTTAAGAAGAGATTTTAAATGTAGCTAAGAGCAGCTTCCTAATATGTATGTCTCATGGGGGCCACTGTACAGAGATGCGGCTGTACAGAGAAACTCTGGCATTCGAGCTTGAGCACAACATGGTAGATTTCTTCCACAGTACACAGAGGTGTCTTTAAGCTGAGCAGCATGGTGTGTGGTGGATTTAGCTTTTTGCTAGTACAGACCATAAAACAAAAAAACAAACAAAAAAGGTTTCTGGGCTTGATGGAGGCATAGACCCACTGCTTTCCAGAGTTGGCAGTGAGTATGACTCCCAGGGCTGACAGTAAACCTATATCTACCACACTAGAAAGCCAAATGGGGTGGAGTCAACAGCCAAAGTCCTAGCCATGCAGTTTAGCAGATAAGGATTACAGATTCACAATAAGACAGATTCAGATTGAATAAAACTCTAAATGGTTTACCATGTATATAAAACATATATAGGCAAGAGAGAGAAGAAGAGAAAGGATATAGTCATAAAAATAAAATAAAATCTTAAAAACTAAAATAATATATAAAAATGTAATAAGCCACATAAAGACAGAAATTACACAGAGTGTCTGGATTATGTTGTCTTTGGGATTTTTAACTGGAGAGAGACATTTGATTGTAAAGGCTGCTGAGTTAAACACATACACACACACACACACAAACACACATATATTATATATATATATATATATATATATATATATATATATATATATATATCTTTACATAAAAATTTGGGTCTTTGGAAAGGAGGCTCTGCTTTTGTTTCCATAGGAAGCAAGAGGCTGTGGATTTGTTTCAGGTTAGGATGTATTAGATTTGATCAAACAAGATCTCCTGAAGCTTGATAGATGGTATTTATTAGCGAAGGTTATAGTCAGTCTTCCCAGGACTTGACCATTATCTTGAATTTTCTCAGGATTCCCATAAGTTTAACAGTACCCCCAATCAGCAGGAAATAGACTAGGGGACTACACCCACATTCACCCCCCAAAAAATGAATTATATATGTTTGTCTTTATTTAGGGGTTTGGTTACAAATTGTTATTGGTCACAGTCAATCACTTTCTAAAAGAAGAAAGGGGGATAGGACATAGAACTGATGAGAAATAAGGTAGATTAGTGAATCAACTTTAATCCAAAAAACTACTGTTAATCTCAAAATACTTTACATTGGTATGGATTTTGGCATATTAATACAAATTTAAGGTCAATTTTGTTATACTGTATGTATATTTCTACTCTTATTTAAGGTATTATGTTTATGTAACTCATTTAAAATTGTAATGTATCATTAAGAAATGCAGATTAATAATTAGTCATTTATGATAATCAAACTTACAGTCATGTTAGTTAAGTTTTCTAGGTATATATAAATATATTTCAATTAAGTAGGTAATCTTCAAACACTTCAAAGACCTACAGAACATGGCATTTAAAATGTTTTAAGAACTTAGACTTTTCTGGACATTGAGACATGTTTGTTCCTGTCAGCACCAACTACTTCAAAGAAGATGATGGGCATGGAAGAAACTCATTTTGGTGTTTGTTTTCTTTGTGGCAAAAGTTATCCATGGGGCAAAAAAAGTTCCCTTGCTTAGA
This sequence comes from Peromyscus melanophrys, assembly GCA_902168415.1. Classification (NCBI taxonomy): domain Eukaryota; kingdom Metazoa; phylum Chordata; class Mammalia; order Rodentia; family Cricetidae; genus Peromyscus; species Peromyscus melanophrys. The sequence continues at coordinate 46,461 of CABHPR010157809.1, read as the reverse complement.
CTGCTTGACAGGATGCTGTATAAACGGGACATGCAGGACCCATAGAAAGGTGACCATTGAATTTGAAAAGTGTGATGGTCCTTCAGTTTTTGCTTTGAAGAAGAAATTGCCGAACACACTACAGTATATGGGAAGAAGTGACTGATGAACTTTGTCAGAATGGGCAGAATAGTCCTTAAAATTTCCTGCTTCACTGGAAACTATGCCAGAGATTCTAGGCCTTTAGACTAAAGATAGATGCCCCAACTTTGGATGACTGTCCAGGCAGCCAAATGTCTCTGTCATTTCTAGAATTCTGGAAGTTGGTTACAATACACTTCTTGTTTATTCAGATAATATTACATCCTTCTGGGGTCTTTGATGGAGTTGAAGACTGGATAGTTATAATTATAGTTTTCCTTAGTCATGATAGATGATAAATTAGATATATAAGATTTTAGACTCGCAAAATAGGATAGATTATAGAATATTTTCTTTAATTTTGCCAAATATAAGTAGATTAGCTATTGTAACTGTAATTCTTGCTTGATAACTGTTTTGTTATATACAATTTTACTATGTTACAGTTAAAACCTTCCTTTTTGATTAGACAGAAAATGGGAAGTGCTATGGAATGTCTTTCTGTATGCAGTGATCATGTGTGGCTTCCATTGGACAATAAATAAATAAAGCTGTTTTGGCATGTGGCAAGAAAGCTTACAGCCAGGCAGAACATCCAAGCAGAGATAGAGAGAAGAAAGGCTGCAGCATGAATCTTAAAAGTTCTTATTAATAAAAACAAACCCAGGGCCAGTTATTGGGGTGAAATGCAGGATGGTCAGAGAGACAGAACAAGCCACAGCTAACCTCACCTAGCCATCTTCTCAGCTGGTCTTGTTTCCTCAGACTGGAAGCCTCTGTGTCCTCATTTCCGAATGGCTCTCAGCTGAACTGTGCTTCTTGAAAGCCTGAATGCTTAACCAGTCAAAGCTTAACCAGCCAAATGCTTCTAGTTTCTGGTCCTCATGCTTTATATACCTTTCTGCTTTCTACCACCACTCCTTGGGATTAAAGGCTGGCTTTCTGGGATTAAAGGCATGTGTCACCATGCTTGGCTGTTTCCAATGTGGCCTTGAACTCACAGAGATTCAGAGGGATTTCTATCTCTGGAATGCTAGGATTAAAGGCATGAGTGCCACCATTTTCTAGCCTCTGTATCTAGTGGCTGTCTGTTCTGACCCCAGATAAGTTTATTAGGGTGCACAATATTTTGGGGAACACAATACCACCATAAAAGGCAGAGTCAGGAGAGATGCCACCTGCTGCCAAAGGAGCAAAAAGATGCCAGCAGACTGGTAATGCCATTAGCTAGCCAGAAGGTGAAGCTATAGGCCATACAGTTTGTAGTTAATATAAACCTCTGAGTGATTATTATATAAGCAGCTGCAGGACCATGGGGCCAGGTGGTAATGAGAAACTTCTGGCTACACTTTCTCAACCCTAACTTTGGGGAGTTTCCTTTTCGAAAAGTTATATCTGACCAAATTAAAGAAATTTGTTCATCTTATATGTCAGTTTAGATTGAATAGTCGCACTGCTTAATGAACTACTACCTCTTCTAATCAAGAGATTTCTCCTGTTTGAATCTAATCATTATCAAGTTTGATGGTATTCATTGCTTTTCTTGGCCTGTGGAAACAAAAGCAAAACCTCTTCCCCAGTGTAACACATATTCTGGTTTCCATTTTGAGGTCAACATATATTTAAAATATACAGGCTGATTTAGTTTAACAATTTTTTTCTATTATCCAATGTCTCACTGTAGCTGTCGTCCTTTCTCAATAACATTTAAAACTTAAAATTAATAAAATAATTGTGCAATCTATTTCTGGTGTTTTTTTTGTTGTTGTTGTTGGTGGTGGTGGTGGTGGAAATACAATGGGATTTACATCTAACTCACCATCAGAAGCCTTACTGAAGCTCTTCTAGATGAAACACCATACAACCTGTAAGAAAATGTTAATATAAACGGAACAATCCATCAGTCTAATAAAACTAGGGTTTAAAGACTGCTTCTTCCAGCAACATAAGACTCAGTGGATCTAATGACCTGAGTTAGAAGGAGAGAATTGATCCTGCAAATTGTCCTTTGACCTCCACGCTTGCACTGTGTACATATGTGTGTGTACATGTGTGAGCACACACATACTGTAAATAAGTATAGTGACATTAAAAAAAATAAACAGTTCTCTTGGGAGAGAGGGGGTATAGAAAACCATATAACTGTCCAACAAACAAAAGCAAATATTTTAAAAATTAGGAATAAGTAACTCTGCAAATCAAGAAGACACTTATCATCAAACCACACATAAGCAGTTATCAAGACTGTTGTTGTCAAGTAGATTATAAACATCAATTAGACAAGCACGATGACATTTACTGGGAATAGTATAAATCATTCCAGTCAATACTTTGATTGCTTTGATAAAGTTAACTCTTTCTTTAAAAGATTAGCTATCAAAATTCATGTAAGGAGAAATTAATAATCTGTATAAGTATTATGTTGGAAACTGTGTAAAAATTAATAACTTTTCAAAAAAGGAAATATAAATTTTTGAAGAGTTGAACTAAGCATTAAATGGTGATGAGATAATGAAGTTTTCAATCTCTTGTAAGGAAAAGAAATGGTTAAAGAGTGTCTTAGTTAGGGTTACTGTTGCTGTGATGAAACAGTGTGAACAAAAGAAACAAAAATTTACCTAGAAACAAACATAATTTTCATTAAAATTATTATAAAATAGATAATTTTTTCATTAAATTTATTTCACAAATTTTAAGGATTTCTAAATGAAGAAAGGAAGTGGCCTTAAAGACAGATGAGTTTTTAAATTTGTTTCTATAAAACAACATATGACTTAAAATTGATCAGATAGATTTTAGTAAATTAACAGCTAGCAGTATACAAAAGACACTAATGACAGAAAACAAAAACAAAGAATCAGAGAAAAAAATTCAAACAAGTATCATATTGAAAACAAGCACAAAAACACTTAACAAGGAAAGTCACAACAGTATCTTTATGGAATAAGTATGATATATCCATACAATCGCATGTCAATTGGTAGGAAAGCTGAATGAGCCTCACAAAAAGACATGTATGAATTTTAAATGCATATCGGTAGGTGAACAACTGAAGCTTTTAGAGATTACATAACATATTATTTAACCTACATGATTTTTCTGAAATGGAAAAATGGTAACACTGAAAAATATATTAGTAGTTTCTAGAGGTGTAGAAGTGAAGAGAATATTTGTCAGGTAAAGTATGGGTGACATTTTAAGGGTTCAAAACAATAGGTTATGGTGAAAATGGACACATAATATGAGAATATCAAAACCCAAGAAAAATGGAGCCCAAAGATTGAGTATGAATATATACAAGAATTTAAAACATTCAGAGCACTGAAAGTACTTGGAACAAATGCAAGTATTGACAAGAAAGCGTAGGTGGTTATAAATATATGAGAATGCTGACCTTAGTAAACTTAGAAGTAAGTGTATTCCTTAAAACTTAGAGAAAGTCCACAAGTGCACTGAAGCATTGCTCTTCTCTCGATAGTGCTGTTTTCTGTAGGAATGCAGGTTAACAATTTGGATATTGCTAAAAATAAATTCAACAATGAAGAAAATGAATGGTAGGTAAGTGGTGGAAACTGGGTTTCTTTTGATTGTGAGGGAGTTTGCAGCTACAGAAGTGAAAGAGATAAAACATCTGCTGTAAGATTTAGGGGCAATAGAATAAACTCATATTTAACTTTGCTTTGCATTGTCATATTAGAGCTGCTTAGTGTAATAATACTATAATAGCAATGAGCATACTAGTAAAAGATTTTGCCTCCTATAGCCATATACCAGTAGAAGGAAACATGACATATTGTAGACATGGTCAGTTCTAGGATTGGACTAGAAATATAAACAAATGAGTGGAGCACTTTGTACCAGATGAAAGAGAGTAATAAGAAAAATACTAATGGAGGATCCAGACACCAATTGAAGGAGCAAGAAACAAATGGCCAGTTTAGACAATAACTGCTCAAAGTAGCATTAGCTTCTGGCCCGCACTATAAATAAATATCCATGAACCCATGCTGGTGTGAATAAATTGTTGCTAACTAAATAAATGTGTAAGAAGTTATAAATTCATTCTAAGCAATTTTGAATTATGTATTATTGAGTAAGCACCTCCCTAAAGGATCTGATGCATAACCTCTTATTTCTTGTGTCTAGAGTATGCAAACAACCCTTTCCAAATGTGAAGTATATAAACAAGAAAAAAAAATTGGAAGCCAGAGAAACTCTGTGGAGGGAAATCTGACAAGCATTTCTTCTGCAAGGTGATCAAACTTAATATCAGCAATGGCAAGTCACTAAAATACCTACAAAATGCCTCTCACGTTGTCTTCAAAACTGTCAAATCCATAAACAACAAGGAAAATCTGAGAAACTGTCACAGCTGAAAGGAGTCTAAGGAGATGTCACAAATTTAATATGGCATCTGGTGTGGGATTCAGGAATGGAGATGGACATAATGTCAAAATTAATTAAAGAGTTAAACAAAAACAAGTAATGTGTGACCTTTGGTTAAGAAAAATGTATGAATCAATTTCTACTAATTGTATCAAATGAACTACATGACCATACGGAATAAATAAGACCATCTTGGTGTAGGAGATCTGATAACTCTCTGGGATGCCTAAATTGTTTTAAGTTTCTAGAAAATGCTAATGTCTTTAAAAACTATGGTTATTCTCATGAAAGGAAACTATGTGTTGAAAGCCTATGCCACATTTAAAGTTTCTCTTTAAATGGTATTCCAAACTGAATTTCAAAGCTCCATCAAAGCAATATTCCACCAAAGCAAGGACATTCTGTTTTTCTCATTATCTTTTAATTACCCTTTGCAGAAATGTAGCTAAGAACAAGGATAAATGGCTGCTTGAACAATGCCACAATGCAGAATAAATGATAAATACTCACTTTGTCCTCTTCAATACTAAACGGTTCCACATGTGCTGAATTGGTGTAAAAAATGTTATCTGGAACTCATTATAATAAAATGTTCACACTGTAAAAATAATTGTGGCTAAAAGAAAATCTTTTTTTTTAATTACAAATAGAATATGTATTAGTACAATCACTATTGATACATGTATGAAAAGCTTCTCAAATGATTGGATATAGGATTACATATAGCCATGCAATCCTCCTTCTTGTCTCACCAAAGGGTTTTGAAGTAAATTCGCCAGAGAAGTGCCCCCAATGCCATATCAACTGTAGTACTGCTGACAATAGTGGTTGTGAAATTAACCCAGATGCCCAGCAATGGAGAAATGGATCAGAAAGTGTGGTACAAGTACACACTGGAATATTAGTGGGCTGGAGAGGGCTTTTTCTGTTATTTTCAACAGAATATATCAAATTGGAGAACTCTACCATACATGAAATAACTAGGCACAGGCAGCCCCACATATTTTCATTTACAAGCAGAACTCAAAGATCATAGGAGCAGACCTGCAAGGAGAGGCTAATACAAATGGGAAGAGTATGTGTGTCAGATACGAAAGTCTCCAGCAGGAGAGTTTCATTTGAGATGCACATCCACGGAATAGCACAGTGAATATTGAAGTGAGTAAAGGGTTTGATCCTAAACATTTGCAGGTATTGATATATTGACTATTTGAAGAAATTAAACACATTGTATCCATAAACCACAATATCAAGCTTTGTCTCAAAAATAAATATATAATAATAAATTGAAAATGTGGAGTAAATATTTTAAAACATTGAATAAAGATGCTGATATGCCATGTTTAGAAAAAACTTTCCAGATTTTTTTTTTACATCCTGACCACAGTTTCTCCTCTTTCCTCTCGTCCCATTCCCTCAAACTACTTCCCCTTTTGACACCATCCCTGTTCATTCCTCTTGTGTTTCTGTTCAGAAAGGGGCAGATCTTCCATGGGTATCAACAAAGCATGGCATACCAAGTTGCTGTAAGACTAAGTACCTCCCCTCATATTAAGATTGCACAAGGCGCCGGGCGGTGGTGGCGCACGCCTTTAATCCCAACACTTGGGAGGCAGAGGCAGGCGGATCTCTGTGAGTTCCAGGCCAGCCTGGTCTACAAAGCGAGTTCCAGAAAAGGTGCAAAGCTACACAGAGAAACCCTGTCTCGAAAATCAAAAAAAAAAAGATTGTGCAAGGCAATCCAGTATGAGGAATAGTTTCCTAAGAGCCAGCCAAAGCATTAGGGAGAGCCCCTGCTGCCATTGTTAGGAGTTCCACAAGTAGACCAAGCTATACAACTGTCACATATATGTAGAGGGCCTAGGTCAGTCCCAGGCAGGGACCATGGTTGTTGGTTCAGATTCTGTGAGTTCCTATCAGCCAGCTTAGTTGTCTCTGTGGGTTTTCTTGTGATGTCCTTGACTGCTCTTACTCCTACAATCTTTCCTCCCTCTCCTCAGCAGGATTCCCTGAGCTTGGCCTAATGTTTGACGGTGGGTCTCTGCATCTGTTTCTATCATGATTCTAAGAAAAGGTTAATGTCCGGGAGGTAAAATATCAACAGAAAGCATTAGGTAGATTCACTATTTATTGTTGATACTGGTTATGATTCCCAGTGATACTGTTAGAACTTTTCACTGATTTTATTAACTACCAATGTGTTTTTTTCTCCAATATTTTTATTCTCATCAGAGACACACACATTGAAGTTCATAATTGTTAAAATTTTTCATAGTGAAAAATGCTACAAAATTCATGCTTGAAATCAGTCTCCTGTTTTTCTTGGAAGGTAACCTTGTGTTCATAACAAAAGAATCCTTTTTTAGACAACTAAAACAATTGCTTTTTATGAATGATGTTTCCATCTGTGATCACTGCATCTCTGACCACGTGCTAGGTGTTCATCTGCATTAGAAGGAAAGTTATTTTCCATCATAGTAGAGACTCCATTTTATAGTAACTACCCAAATTATAAAGTCTTTTAGCATAATTTTCAAAGTGTCATACTTCCATACTATTATTGTAATCTGATTATATTTTCTTAATTACATATTTTTTGTTCTGACAAAAGTTCAATTTTCTTTCTTCTATTATCTAAAAGATATATTCCATTTTCATTTCTGCATAGCCACATAAGCTTATGTGTAGACTCTCCACATTGAATTATCTTGCATTCCACAAATAATCATCACTTTTTGCATATTTTTATTGATATATTTGTTGAGATTATAATAATGAGGTTTCATTGGCTGAAGAATAACATTTTAACAATCTACAATATTTACTTTGAGATATTGATACAATAATAATTTATATGTTAATTTTCTGAACTTCTGTATCTTCACCATAAAGGATAAACAGTTTAGAACTACTTAAAGTTCGTTTTCCATTCAATGTCTAAATAGATCTTGAAATCAACTGTGATAGTATGAGGTTTGAGAAATTCCAACTATGGTTTAAAATATTCACTGATGATTGTGTTGCCGCCAAGAAATGCTGTAAATAATCTGTTATTCAATATTTGATTTTTCTGTTCCAAAGAATTTCTAAGGGAGTAATATAATTCTACTTAAAGCTTTGGTTTCTATTAAGCTTTAAGTTTTCATAGAAAAGTGGAGTCCCTGAGAAGTTAGCATTCTAAAAAGCTAACATATTGTTTGAAAAAGTGACTGTTACAGTTAAAATAAATTATTAAATTAAAATAATTGATTTATAAAGCTTTCTTACAAGACATAATGTGACTCACTAACCCAGGCCACTTTTCTTGAGTTTACCTGGCTTTCCTTTCCATTATTTCCTCTCTTTCACATGCTCTCTTCCTACTTACTTTCTGGAAAACCACTCCTTTGGGTTTAAAATGTTGTCGCAACCAAACAGCTAAAAAAAATATAGAACACCGTACAATAAAAATACTTCCTTTAAGATTGATCTTACATGTGAAATAGAAAAATCCGATGGCATGAGTTATATTCAACTTATCCTGTCTACACATATCCAATCATTTTTCTGAAATTTGGGCAATTGCATCAAGCAGCTGCTCTGAAATTATTTATCCGAAGTGATGTTCTATGCTTGCTTCAGCCAGTCCATAGACTAATGGCCTTTAGCCCTTTCAGGATGTTCTTTTTTTTTTTTTTTTTTTTTTTGGTTTTTCGAGACAGGGTTTCTCTGTGTAGCTTTGTGCCTTTTCCTGGAACTCACTTGGTAGCCCAGGCTGGCCTCGAACTCACAGAGATCTGCCTGCCTCTGCCTCCCGAGTGCTGGGATTAAAGGCATGCGCCACCACCGCCCGGCCGAGGATGTTCTTATGATAGGAAGACAAAAAGAAACAGTGGAATCACACGTACTTTACCAAATGTATTAGTTATTTTTCCTCTTACTTGTGACAAAATTCATAACACAGTGACTCAATGAAGGAAGGATTTATTTGGCTCACAGTTTCAAGGCACAGCATGTCTCAAAAAGGAAGTGACCTGCAGAGGTGGGGGAACCTCTCTAAGTGGGAGCAGGAACATGTAGAGCATCTGATCATATTCAGTCTTCAATCAGGAAGCAGAAAGGGGTGGAAACCTTCTGTTCTCACATGTCCATGTTTTATTCAAATTAGATGGTACTGCCATATTCAGGGTAGGGCTTCCCTTCTCAGTTCTGGAAATACTCTCATAGTTGTTCCTAGAGGTGGGTGTCCTGGGTGGCACTTAATCTTGTCAAATAGATATTACAGAATAACTACTGTGTCAAGCTTCTGGTAGGTCAAAGGAATTTACCAGGCAAAGAAAGAAATACAGAGGTAGGGAGGATAATGTGAAAATGTGAAATATGAGGAAACATTGAGAAAAATTAGATGATTAATGAAGTGAATCATTAATAGTATCTATATGATTATGTGCATCTTTATCTATATAAACATATACCCATATGTGAATAAAAACAAAATAATGGCATTCTTCCCTAAGCCTTTCATAAAATTTTTAACATTTCAAATATGCATAATTCTATGCTAGCAAAATACATAAAGAATAGACTTTGTCCAATATGAAAACACTATTATTTTTCTACTGCATTCAAGTTTAGTAGTTTGTTGAACTTTGGTTTCTAGTTTCCCGTGTACCACTTTAAACATCAAGCATCTATCTCATTCTTTAACTTTTTAACCTTCCTGAAAAATTATTTTTCTTCTCCATGGTTCATTTAAATTAAAGTATCTTCTAGTTATTTGTTTAGAAAATATATCATTTTCATACTATCACTAGACTGTATGCTTTGCAAGTGTAAGTCAATACCTAATTAGTTTTTATGAAATTGCTCTTATGAATCATATTAACATCAATATTAGAAACTATTATTACTGCTATATAATTGCTAATACATTGATATTTGTCATTAACACTGTAAAATGCTAGTGAGAATTATTCTAAAAGTATATGTATTTTTAGATCTAAAAATATAATAGATTTTATGGTATTTCTAGAAGTGGTTATTAATCTGTTATAGAGTAGAATCTTTCACAATGTTTTGTAAATTCAGATTTCTGTTTCTGGGTCTGATAGACCATCATGTAGATATATAGTAGTTAATATTCTAATTATAAAATACTTAGTTTTAGTAGCAATGCAGTAATATCATGCTTTTAAATTCCATAGAACATAAGACTTATATTCATATGATGATGATATGAATTCTAACCTATGTTTAAGAAGAGAAAGACAGACAATTAAAAGCTGGAGAGTTTTCATATAGAGCTGAAGAGTACAATATTCTTAGTAGAAAGCTATTTCTAAGGCTTACCCAACACAAATTCTACCATAGATTCTTCTGAGGCTTACGCAGTTCAGACATGTTGAAATGCTATCCCAATGCTATACCTCCACATATTACGTTTACTTGTTCCACTTGTCTAACAACTCAGCTGGAATTATTTGAATGGTTGAAGAGTGGCTATATGTCAACTAGAATAGGGAGATTTGGTTTCAAATTCAGTGACTCATTTGTTCATTGAAAATATTCAGGCTAGCCAGGCAGTGGTGGCACATGCCTTTAATCCCAGCACTCGGGAGGCAGAGGCAGGCGGATCTCTGTGAGTTTGAGGCCAGCTTGGGCTACCAAGTGAGTTCCAGGAAAGGTGCAAAGCTACACAGAGAAACTCTGTCTCGAAAAACCAAAAAAAAAAAAAAAAAAAAAAGAAAAGAAAAGAAAGAAAGAAAATATTCAGGCTGTTGTCTAGAAGCTTAGCAGAGAATTTATGCATGCTTCTAGCTGTCTGTTGGACTCTGTGTCTCTGGGATATGATGATTTAGGCTTGCTCACAGCATATTTATAGTTCTTATGTTGTTGTTTGTTTCTAGGACTACAGAATCATAAGTGGGCAAAGGCCCAGAAGCAACACAAGACTAAGTTAATGCAAATCACAGACCATCTGGATTGGGAGAGGCAGAGATGAAGTGTTACAAACATGTAAGTGCCAGGAAGTCTTGCTTGAGAGTCATTTCTTATGATAGGCTGCTCATTTGCCCCTCTTATTATGCAAAACGCATTCAACATACAGCAATTCAATTCTTAATCTATCATCACAGAATTAAGCTCAGATTTAAAAGTCTGACATACTATGTAACTAAGGTTTATCTTTCTCTCCCATCCTCTCTCTCTTGTTTTCCTTTTTATCTATCCTGCCTCCCCCTATCCTTCTTCCTCTCTATCATTTCCTACTGCTCTTTTCCTTTCTTCTGCCTCTTTCTGCTTCTGGTCCCCATTAGATTAGCAGCATTTGTCTACAACCTCTTTTGCCCTGGTCTTCTACCTCTTCACAGATCCAAGGAGAAACCAAGACACCATGGCTGAGAATCCTTGAATATAATTGTATCCTGTTCCCTTTGATTAAGTACAGGATCAAATTGAACTAAGAACAGCCAACTTTCTTCAGACTGCAGCTCACATGACCCCTCCATCGGTTTTGCAGCTCAAGCTTCTCAGCAGTGAGGAATCTCTTTTGCCAGTGTAAAATACCATTAATGATCTGACCAATAAATGGCATATCAGGTTAAGATACTCACACATATACTCCACTAGGGCTCTATCAATAAAAACTCAACTCCACTGCTTAAGGTCAGTATAAAAGCCTGGAAAAAAGCAGCTATTGCAACATTTAGTATGAAAAGAAACACAAGGCTCCACCCAAATTTTCTCCACTAATTGGACTATTTGCCCAAATTTCCCAGTTGTGTCTCTAATTCTTCAAGAGATACCTCAGGCCAAAACAGTGTGCAACTGTCCTCTAATGAATGTGAATGTGAAGGTATTTATTATCTTCTGTCTTTTCTTCTTGGATGATATGGCTTGTGATATCCCCTCAATGTCATTTTCAAAAGTCTCACTAGAATCAAAATACAGAGTTGTAGAGCCCACTCCCAACAGGTACATCTACAAAGTAATTCCTAGACCCAACTCTTAGGGATTGTTATGGAAGAAAGAGTAGAAAAATTGTAAGAGGTAGAGGAACAGATAGTTTGCTGTAAGATTGTGTCTCCTAGGAAGATCAAGAGCTGCATTCAGGTACAGAGTCCATTGAATCAGTAAAATGTTAACTTTCTGATTGGATGTGGTTGAAGGCTAAATTTCCTGCCAAGACAAACATGAGGATAGGCAAGGTTGAGGACTATATAGTCTCTGAGGTTTCATATTGTTGATGCTTAGGATGAACAGGTGGAGAGTTCATGCATTGTAGAAATATAAATACTGAATTAAGTCTGCTTGGGCCTTAGTATTAGACTCAGAAGCAGGCCAGAAGGGTATCTGGCAACAAGCTTAGGCCATAAGATTATAGACTTACCCTATGGTTTGTGTACTGGTCAATGTAAGCCTTGACTCTATTATTTCTGTCTATCTGATCTCAAGTTTTTCCATAATAGAAGAGTTGTGGTCTCATAAAAAATCACTTTGGCATTTGGAAAAGATTGATGTTGAACATATCATCTTTCTTTTACTACTAAAGAAACTGTTCAGCAAAATACTGTTGACTACTTTATCAACATGGGAGAGTGTGGTGACATTGTATTCCCCAATATATTGTGCACACTAATAAACTTACCTGGAGTCAGAGAACAGAGGAGCCACTAGATAGACATAGAGGCCAGAAAATGGTAGCATACACATCTTTAATCCTAGCATTCTGGAGGTAGAGATCCATCCAGATCTCTGTGAGTTAAAAGCCACACTGGAAACAGCCAGGAGTGGAGACACACGCCTTTAATCCCAGAAAATGATGGTAGGAAGCAGAAAGGTATATAAGGCATGAGGACCAGGAACTAAGCCTGGTTAAACTTGAGGCTTTTGAGCAGCAGTTCAGCTGAGATCCATTTGGATGAGGACACAGAGGCTTCCAGTTTGAGGAAACATAATCGGCTGAGAAGTTGGCGAAGTGAGGTTAGCTGTGGATTGTGTTCTGTCTCTCTGATCTTCCAGTGTTCACAACAATACCTGGCCCTGGGTTTGTTTTTATTAATAAGACCTTCTAACAATTCGTGCTACAGGAGAGAGGTGATACTGTCACAGAGAGATCACACCTCCTATTCTACTAATACAAAACAGATTAGATCAGTGGTTCCTAACCTGTAGGCTGCAACTCTTTCACATAAAAGATATCCTGCATATCAAATATTTGTACTATGACTCATCACAGCAACAAAATTACAATTATGAAATATCAGCAAAAACATTTCTATGGTCGGGGTCACTATAACATGGGGAACTGTATTAAATGGTAACAGCATTAGGATGGTTGATAAACACTTAGACAGACAGATAGATAAAGTTTAAGTTCTATGGTCTGCATGGTGCTTCAGTTTCATTCCTAAATTTTGTATTTCCAGAAACTTGTTTATACGAGTTAATAGCTGCTAGTTGTGTGAGGTTATGGGAAGGGAACTAGTAAGATGGTTCAACAAATAAAGTGTTCTCCTTGGAAATAAGCACAAAGACCTGAGTTTGATCTCCAGAACCCACATAAAAATCTGGCATGACACTATGGCTTGTAATCACAGTCCTAGGGAGGTGAAGACAAGCAGATCCTTGGGGGAGAGGGGGGCATTGGCCAGACAGCCAGCTGAGCTTGCTTGTTGAGTCCCAGCCCTCATTAAAAGACTGTCTCAAAAGTAAAAAATTAAAATAAAATAAAAATGGAAGAACCTAAGGAATGACATCCAAGGTTAACTTCTGGAACACGCATGAACAGGTGCTGTGGATATCGCTCTATATAAATAAAACACTGACTGGCCAGTGACCAGGCAGGAAATATAGGTGGGACAAGGAGAGAGGAGAATTGGGGGAACAGGAAGAAGGAGGGGGAGACTCTTCCAGCCACTGCCAGGACAAGCAACATGTAAAGATGCCGGTAAGCCATGACCCACTTGGCAAGGTATAGATTTATAGAAATGGGTTAATTTAAGATATAAGAACAGTTAGCAAGAAGCCTGCCATGGCCATACAGTTTATAAGTAATATAAGTGTCTGAATGATTATTTTATACGTGGGTTGTGGAACTGGGGGCTTGGTGGGACCTGGAGAGAAGCTCTCCAGCAAAAAGTGGCGCCCAATGGCTAGAGTTTCCACCTTAAACCTGAGAATATTTAATAAACAATTCTGAACAGAGCCAAAACCAGGTTCCTGCTTCATGTCTCATACGGGCAGCTAGATGCAGCAAAATGCGGGTTTGAACTACTGGCGGGTTCCTGGCTTGCACGTTTGACCAACAGTATGGCGGGAATGATGACTGAGAGACTCTAGCCCTGTGAGCTGAAGACAGATGCCCCAACTTTACAAAGGAACATTAGGTGACTGTCCAGGCTGTCAGCTGTCTCTTTCTACCCTGCAAGACTCCCGAAAGTTGCTTGCATCCTTCTCCCACTTCTCAGGTAATATTATATCCTTCTGAGGTCTTTGATGTGGGTTGTGGAACTGCTTGGTGGGACCTGGAGAAAAGCTCTCCAACAACAAACAGGGGCACAGACAGACAGATACACACACACATGCACACACACACACACACACACACACACACACACACACACACTAATTAAATTGCAATAGTTGCTGTTGTGTTTTCAGGGTAGAGTGAAAAGTTGAGACAAGAACTTTCTCTATTATTTTACTGATATTCCAAATGGAATCCTAATTAGATTGTCTTCAATAAATATTCCAAAACTATTCTATAGCTCAAGTTGCAAAATCCAAGTGAAAAAGTTTTATATCTATTTATACTTAAATTGATTCTCTAGTTCAAGTCTACTCAACCATTTTCTGAAAATAAAGAAATGTCTATAAATTTAGATTCTTAATTATATATAGTTTTTTATGTTTTATATATATATTATATATATATTATATATATATATAATATATATATATATATATAAAACCTAGTTCATCAATGTACTGAGTAAACATATCTACCAAGTTAAAGGTATTGGTGAAATGTGTGTTTACTAGCTTCCATCACAAAGTATCCCAAAATGAGTATATTCAAACATTATGAGTTTATTTTCTCATGGTTCTGAAGGCTAGATGTCTAGGGAAAAGTGTTGACAAGATTATCCTTTTCCTCTGTTTTCTTGTTTTAATTTTCACATTTCAGACTTTTGTCTGTATCTTTTTAAGCAAGATTTAGTTTTAGTTTATTTATGTGTCTGGGTGCCTGCTGAGACCAAAAGAGGATGCTGAATCTTCTAGAGCTGGTGTTGTAGGGAGTTCTGAGCCACTACATGTGGGTACTGGGAATTGAACTCTGGTTCTCTGTGACAGCAGTGCATTCCCTTACCCACTAAGCCTTCCCTCTGTACTTCTACCTTTGTGTGTGTGTATGTTTGTGTGGATTTTTTATTTATCTTATTGTGTGTATGGTAATCAACTTGCCTGATTAAAAAAAAAAAAACACCTTCCAAATTTGTTAGGGTCAGTTGGAGTACTCTTGTTTCACGAGAATGACCTTTTATAAAGACCCTACCCTCAAATACAGTAGTAGTCAAAAAGTGAATTTTGAGAGGACACAGTTCAGCTCATTAAACAATCTGTGTCTTTTAGGAATTTTTGCACAGTACAAGCATCTCCAATGTGGCTGACAGGATAACCTTGCCTCACAACTCAGTTACTTGCTTCCAGTATATGAGGAACTCTTCTTTATTTTCCCTAAGCTGGAGATATTAAAATTAATCTTCTTCCATCCTTCTCTTAATGGGGGTGTCTTTGGAATAGAAATGTTCCTTAGATTATTAAATATTAACATTCATGCAAAGTGTAAATCAAGAAAGTTTCTTAGGCTTAGAATCAGAACATGTATACTTCCATTTCTGCCAATTGATCATTAACCAAGGAAAAGATAAAAGTAGTTAAAGGGTGAAGTGACAGGCAACGTACTAGGTATATAGGATGAATATCACTTGAGAGCAAGATAAACTTTTGTTTATCCCTCTTGTAACATGGAGCTTCATGTCCTGTGACCTGAGCATAATCAAATCAAAAGATAATTTCCCTCACCAAAGGGAAAGGAAAGGTAGTGTATATGACTAAAATCCAGGCACCTCACTGTAGTATTTACAGTGATTGGAATGAAATTAAATAGTCTATGGAGCAATTTCTGTGAAATAATTAACAGAAAAAATATACATCTTACAATGCTTGTAGTGTCACAGGAGAAATAGTATAATTAATGAAACCTAATTTTAGGAGGCAAAAAAATAGCACTTTATTTGGTGGTATTAGTTGGGGTTCTGCTTCAGTTTCATCATTATTCTAAGTAAAGATAGTGCTGTAATGCTTACTGACAGATGCTTTTAGATAACTTCAGTTTTAGATTATTTTGTAAAAATGAAAACATAAAACGCTTTGCTATTTTACATTAAAGAAAACAGCTACCATTGAAGTGTTTTGTAGCCATGCACATCCCTACTCTTCATGAATTAGAGAGCAAAGAATATTTGCATAATACTATACTTAGGATTCCTCCTTATGCCTATGTTTGTTTTTCATTAAATATGTAAGATCCTCTAAAACCATCTAAAACCCAACGTGCTGCAGGCTGAATTCCAAATTTTTATTTTATTCCTAAGGAGCATGCAGGTAAGCATGATCCTGAGAGAAGTATTGAATTCAGTCAGTAATGAATCAGAGAGCTCACTTCTCCCATTGTTACTACTTCACTATTGCATATATATATATATATATATATATATATATATATATATCAGTATTATTGTCTCCAAATCCAGTGTTCACTACTCGTTATTTGTAGCATACGTTCTATTAGATTAGAAAACAATACATTGTTGTGATTCTGTGAATTCCTTCATATCCGTGACCCACTGTGGATTTAATTTCATGCCATACATTTTACATATTATTGTGGAATGCTCAGATTTTGCCATTATCCATATATCCTATTTGCTTTCTTGTTGGTAGGAGAAGTTATCTTTTGACTTGATTGTGCCCAATTCACAGAATGTGTAGCCCTTTGTATCAATCAGAAAAAAGGTCCCAATTTTTTGTCTTGCTCATGATATATATTAGGGTTAGATTTGTCAGAGTGTCAAAAACAATTTCTAGGAGAAAATAAACTGAGTTTGTAAGAGTAATTTCTTCATTTTCAAAACAAGTATCTTTTTCTGTGTCTGTGTATCCCTGTTTCTCCCTGTTTCTCTGTCTTTCTGTCTCTGTCCTCTCTCTCTCTGCCTGTGTGTGTGTGTGTGTGTGTGTGTGTGTGTGTGTGTGTGTGTGTGTGTGTTATCAGCAGTGATCTAAAATTCTCTATCTTCTACCACAAATTCATGTAGCAAGGTGTGCTTGGTTTTAACTTTAAAAATGTAGGATTGACTTTGTAATTACTTTAACACTCTCTGAGGACAATGTCTTGACTGAATTCTGTCCTTCTCAGGATGCTCAGCTTCTTGACTGTTTTCACAAAAGAACAGCTTTGGGTACCCCTTTGGGTACTCAAGTCTGTTTGGACACTCAGCAGGGGTGCTCAGGAGACTACAGTGTCTGAGCCCACGTCCCTGTGAGCTCTAGTGCTGCTGTAGTTTCTCTCCCTGGCAGAAAGATGGCTGACTTACTTCTTTTACAGTGTGGCTTGCTGACTGCTCAGTCATTGCAGTGACTGCTGTTCTGCTAGCTCTGCCATTCAGTTGTCTCAGCTGCCACTGTGCTCTGTATATCTGATGTTTTTTTGATCAGCTGCCACTACAGCAAGTGTTCAAGGAATGATCACACCAGAGACTTTTGTTGAGACCTAGCATTGGACCACCAAGGGAGACAGCACTGGTAGTGTCTCCCAGCTGATTCCCTAAATGAGCTTGTGCATCTGCTTATACAGCATGAAGTTGAATACTCACAGCCATTTATCTGAACCAGTCACAGCCTTGCCTCTTCACAACAGGCACAGGAGTCCCTTTCCTAGACTACCAGAGGAAGTGTTTTCCCTCTTGTCAAGATGGTAATGGTTTCAGAACCATCTGGATTTCATCCGAGCTTGACAGCAGAAGGTTTGCTACAAATATTTTCAGGCAGCCTGTGCTGAGGCTCTAGCTTCTCAAGCCAGGCAAGCAGCAGCAATCTTCTTTGTGTGGTTGACTTAAGGTATCCATGGAGTGTTCAAGAAGGCTAGTGCTGGCAAAAGGACAGTGCACTGGGTGCTAAGACTGATTTTTTTTTCACTCAAGGAAGCCTAAGTAGCAACAGAGAATCCAAGGGATTATAATTGCCCATCTCCAACATATTAGCTTATTTACAGGCAAGTGAGAATCAAAGGAAGGCTTACTACACAAATTTAAAGAACTCAACATTTGCCATTTTCACAAACCTTAACAGTGCTTAAGCCTGTCCAGTATCTCAAGGACAATGACACTGATCCCAAAAAACTAGCCTAAGAGACCATGCCTTATGTAAAAGCTTCCTAAGGCTTGTTCAGTACCTTGTGAATTAGCTGCACAGAACGAACTCCATGAAAACTAGTTATTACTAAATGTTTCTATTTGTGTCTTAGTAATTTGAACTTGAAAATGAAAGTAGTCCACCTGTCAGTGTATAGGAATATTTCCATTTGAAAAGATGCCGTAATAAAGTGGCAGCGTCTTCAGATGCAATATCTGTGGAGCAAAGGAAGTTGAAGCTATGAAGTGTTGAGATGACAGCAAACAACCTTTGAGGGGAAAAAAGAGGGTGAAGATGGTAAGAAAGAGTAATATAGTGAAATGAAGGAGAAGGAGGAAGACAAGAAGGAGAAGTATAGGACAAAGAGGCAAAGGCAGGAAAAGAAGAGGGAGGTGGAGATAGAGAATTTAGGCAACATAATTACAGGCCACTTTATTCTGCTTATGTGGTATTTGTTACCTGTGCCCAAATCCATATAACCAAACAAGAAAACAAAGAAGAACAGAAAGATGGGTGCCAGTGACTAGAAGGTGGGGAAAAAATGATACAATTGTTCTAGCATTTCAAGATCATGGGACTACAGAAGTGACTCAAGTATTTGAGAATGCATACTTCTTTTACACAGAATCCAGGTTCGGTTCCCAGCACCCACATAGAACCAACTGCTTGGAACTCTAGTTCCAGGGAATCTGGTACCCTTTTATAGTCTCTGAAGATGTTTGCACTCATGTTTACACACACACACACACACACACACACACACACACACACACACACAAAATAAATAAATAAAAAATAATGAAACAAATTAAAAAAAGATCAAAGTACTTCTAGAGATCACAAACAGTATTTGTAAGACACTATAAATGAAAGCATTTTTTAGAAAAGATAAATGTGGTGAATATTAGGGTACATGTATTTTCCCACAATTTCCTTTTAAGAAGTAAGACTGAGAAGCATCTTTTCGAATAGGGTAGTGATTGAAGCAGAAAAGCATTAATGTATAAAGAACTCAGAATAAGCAACTGTGAGTGCTCAGCCATAGATGGAACATTTCAATCAACCTCCCCCAGCCAAGGCTCAAGGAAGATCCAGGAGGAAGAGGAGATGAGAAGACATGGAAGACAGGGAAGAATGCTGTGAAAGGCTATCCTCTGAACTTGACATGGCAGCTATCCACAGAACCCACAGCATCTGCCGTCACATGTGCAATACTAATTGGATTAAAAATTTCATCACAGAATAGGGGGAGCTACTGAGGTCCCACCACTAAATAAGGAGCATTTGGTTATTGATGACTGCTTAAGGAAAGGGAGTCCTTTTATTTTAACAATAGGGCCACTGGTAAGGTCTCCTTGACACAGTGGATGATGACACATCCATGCACATATGGCTGGCATATCGGATCCAGTGTGTGCTAGTATAATTGATAAATTAGTTGATTAATTAATTGTGGAAGGAGGATATGGAGTTTGGAGGGCGCAGTAATGAGAGGTCTTGTAGGGAGTAGGAAACTAAGATTGGGGGGTTGAATATGATTGAAAGACATTTTATACATTAATCAAATTATTGAAGAATACTTTTGTTTCAGAGTGTAGAAATAAGCCATAGGGTTATAAAAAGAATCCTACAGCATAGGCTGAATAGTTTTTCTATTTCTAATTGATAGGTTCCTATAAGATCTATGTAGTAATCATTTGTCCTATTTTTCAAAGTATCACATGTTATATAGTTATTAAAAGTGCTTCAGCGGTGGAAGGATATGTTACAAACTTGTGCAGCATATTTTGTTATCAAACACTGTTTCTAAGAAGAGCCAAAGCTAACTTTGGACAATATTTAGCAACAGACCAACATATCTGTTCATGGGTATGCCTTTGGGGGTTAATAATGCATAGATGTTAAAGACCAGGTGCTAAGATCATCACCCGTGCACAGTCTGCAAATCCAGATGAAAGCACACATCTGTCACTTTGATCTTAACTGAGGGAGCAATGCCACACTGTTCAGACTCCAGTCACTCATTGGATAAAATGTAACTTCCTCTGTGGAGGCAATCTGTTTATTACATTTATAATCCACAGACTCTATGGAACCCACAATGTCTGCAAGACAATAAAATCAAGTTTTTAGTTAGAAACACATTGTATAAACTTATGATGATAGTATACATCTCATTTTCAATATGCACCAGAGCACTTGAAACTATGTCTTCAACAATTCATAAGGGAATGTCCATTGTTTGTATTTAATTGAAAATGTTGCTTTTTCTCAAGTAAAATATTTTCTAAGTAGGAAAAATGTGAACTTTGTATGATTTACTTAATGTACAAATGCATCCAACTGTCATTGAATTGAATTATACTACTTATCAGTATAAGCTTTATATAGGTTTGGAATTTAATGGGTTAAAACTAAAGGAATTACTCATCGAACATTATAGTTGTATACACAATCCTCCTCAAATATGAGCATATAGTAAGACCTGTCTTAGGTATCATGGGTTTATTCTCACAAGAAGAAATGGTTTGAATTGAATGATTTTCCCAATATAATTTAATGTGATTTATACTTAGCAACAAAATATTAATAACAAATAAAATAGAATTCAAGATAATGTTGACATATTTTATTTTATTATGTGTATATGTTCCTGTGGGTGTTTATATTGCTTATGTTTATGTGCGTACACATATGCACATGTGTGCCAAGTAGCCTAGATATTTACTAACCTGATGCAGCATACTTTCCACAATCTTCTATACCTTATTGTTTGATACTGGATCCTGATTGAACCTAGGATTCAATAATTTGGGCAAGTAACTGGCCAACAAGTCCTCAGAATTTTCCTGTTTCTGTCTATGCTCTTCTGGGATGACAGACATATTCCACCATATTTAGTTTTATGTATGAGGGGTAGGGAGATGAACTTATAGCTTTGCATTTGCACAGTGAGCATATTATTCATGGGGCCATCACCCCAAACCAAGCGAAAGATTTTGAATGCAATTTGACTGTTAGATTTACAAAGAAAAATCATATCTACACTACCACATTGAGTTTTAGTTATCAGATTAAAAATATTTTCAAATAATGGTCTTGGGACACTGAACTATAGTTTTGAGAAGAATATGTGTATAGCAGAAATTCTTTGTTATTTCAACTTATTCTTTCTTTGCCACTGCAACCCTGACTTTGATCAGTTCATAGCCCCAGGCCTGAATTGGTCTTAAAATTAATCATTACACTCTCATTCCTTTTGTCATTTGGAGAGTTTTCCCAGCCTGCTTTGCAACCACAGATGTCCAGCTGTGTGTATTCTAACCACTGGTTTGTAAAATTGGAATTCCTATGTGTTTCAAGTGTTAAGAAGCTCTCAAAAAGTAGGGGGAGGGGTCATGTAAAAGGAGTTAGAATACAGGAACAACTTTTATCCCAGTAGCTGTGTTCCTGATCACAAAACTTGTTAGTGAGAGGCAATGGTTCAGAGTGCTCAGTAAGGAGTCTTTTTTGGATACTGGAATCCAGGGAGAGGAACTATGCTGCGTTTGGTCTAATAAAATTAGAAATAAAGCAATATCCTCAACATATGATGCTCACAAGATTTGAATTTAAATAATGTATTTTATCAAGTTTCATCATCTGTGTTTAATGAACCCTAAAGAACAAATATGTTAGCAAAAAGTCTAGTGAGCCTATCAGTATATGTTAAAAATACATGAATTAACGCTTTATGAAATTAATTCTAATTCATATAAAATTTAATGCAAATATCTTGTGGCTACTTTGAATTTGAAAAATGCATAATTAAAAACTGGATACATTTGTAGAGAAAAATATAGTTTCAGTAGCCCTACCAGACTTGTTCAAGCATTATAAACAAGAAAATATGAGGTTTAGTGAGATGTAACATGGTTTTAAAAGCTGCGTTACTAAAATTAGCACAATCCTAAATGGAAATAGGATGATTGTTCAGTTAGCAAAGGGTTTGCCTTACAACCATGAGATCTGAAGTTCCATTACCCAACAGCAATGTAAAAAGCCAGGTGTGGAAGTATGTGTTGTTGTCCTAGCTATGCAGAAGTGTGTGACCAAGGAAACACGGTTGGGTTTCTTCCCAGACCTCCATACACATGCTTACATATGCACATTGGCACCTGTATACACATACACGGCCATGAATATGAATATACACATATACATATATCCTCTCTCTCTTTTCCACTGTCTCTCTCTATTACACACAGGCACACACACACACACACACACACACACACACACACACACACACATATATATATATATATACACACAAAAATCTCAAATTAATCCAAATACACCAGTGAAAAACAATTTAATGGATAAATAATTTTGTATATGATATAGTTCATATTTAAGCTTTACATACTTCTGATAATCCTGAGCATGAAAAGTTATTCATTCCTTAAACGGGAAAAACCACAAACTTGTTTTCCAATATTATCTTAATGTAATACATTTGCCCTGGTCAATGGTTGATTCTAAAATGTAGAGTAGTTTTATTTTTGAAATAGGATAATATTTTTGTTTTTTCCCTAAATTTCTTACATCTGTCACAGTGGGAAATATATTCTTCCATGAAATATATTTTAAAATATTTAAAGAAGACATTCACACTCTCCATCTTCCCTCTGTTTACCTAGAAGCAGGAAAGATCAGTGCTACATAGAGATAACAAACACCATTGTGTCCCCTTCTTGCCTACACCCGGGATCTAAACTCTCTTTCATAGTCATTGGTTACTGGGACAGACTAAGGACAGCAGCAAATTCCTTGCCTCACTTTCCCTACATTTGGAATTGCTTTCCTCTTGTCCTACTATGTCCCTGACATGTATTGTTCTTCAGTGAAAGTCTTCAAAAAGCCAGAACTCTAAATCAGTGTTTTGGGATACTTTATTTTCTTTTACTTTTTGAGATTATAATATAACTAAATTATTTCCCCCTTTCCCCCTCTAAGACCTGCTGTATAAT
>CABHPR010157809.1:0-23391 GCA_902168415.1 Peromyscus melanophrys | reverse complement strand
ATATATATATATATATATATAAAGACATAGATATTCCTAAGTATAACTGCTCAGTAATTTTTAACCTGAAATTTATTTCTTTAGTGTATTTTACAGATATCAATTAACTTTCCTTTTCTTTCTTTGTTAACCTGTCTTTTAGTATGGAATTTCCACATAATGTTTATATAAAGAATGAGCATTTTGGTGAGAACTCATCATTTCTACTATCCAACAAGAAATATATCCTCTTACCGAGCTAAGACTGATAATAATTTGAAGATCAAATTTCATTAGACTTTGCCCTAGGTTTATATTCTATAAACTAGGATAGAAATTTAATTTTTTTATAAACAAGAAATGCTCTTCAGTAGTTGAAGTCCACATTGGATATCATTAAAATCAATAAAACTTTAAGATCAGATTAAAGACAAAAATAATTTGGGAGATTCCACTTCTTTTCTAAATAAGTAAATTAATAAGTAAATAAGTCTTAAGTCACTTGCTGAGTATTTGTTTCAAACTGTCATATATATATAACCTATAGTTATTCCTGTGACTATAGGAATTTTTTACTGTATAACATACACTAGAAAGCATGACATTAATGCATTTTTCTAAAGATTACTTATTTATTTAATATCCTCCCTCCTCTTGTCCCAGTCCCCCTGTCAACACTTTTTTGTTTCTTCTCCCGAATCCACTCTCCACTCCCTTCCTTTTCTGTTTAGGAAAGGGCAGATCTCCCATGAATATCAATAAAACATGGCGTGTCAAGTTGCAGTAAAACTAAGCACCTTCCCATGTTAAAGGTGGGCAAAGCAATCCAATATGAGGAGCAAGGTCCAAGAAGCCAGTTAAAGAGCCAGAAACAGTACCTGTTCCTGTTGTTAGGAGTCCCACAAGAGGACCAAGCTTTACTAGAGTCTTTCCTAAATTCATCTTTACTCCTTTGTCATTTAATAATAGGAGATCACTTGAGAGCATCAGGGGCTCATGTTAGTCCTATCTTAAACTCAAGTTGGGTAGATGATCTTGTTTCCCCAAGGAACTTTTTTTTTTCAATGTATCAGGAAAATTTTGCTCCTTCCAGATTTATTTAATATATGTGTTTACCATTTGCCATGTGATATGGTATGATTTGCCTCCATACTGCAACAAAAGTTATAACCTCCCTACTCTAGATGATAATACATGAACCAAAGGCTGATATATTTGATCATAGGGGTCATTGGAAGGAATCCCATGATGGCTGTCTTCTGCTGTGTGGTTTGGGATAGTTGGCATATTTTCCTGATAAATGGGACTGCCATGAGAATAAAAAGAAGCATTCAAAACTGCTGATGAATTAAAGTATGTATTGCAATCCCTGAACATAGTATGTATACATGTGATGGGACTGGAAGTAAGCTGTGGCAGAATGCACAGCCTTTGCTACCTTTGATAGGAGATGAAATTGGAGATCAGCTATCAATCAACACAAGCAACAAGAAAGCATTCCAATCAATGTAAAAGAAGAGTTACAATGAGGAAATAATATGCAGATATTGTCTTTTGCATTAGTCACTGTTGGAAAATGTAGAATGCAGGGAGAGTGAAATAGAAGCTTTATTTTCCTAATTATTTCTATTCTCAAAATCCACTTTTGGAAGCCTAAGATTTAGATCAATGGGAAAAAATCATGCAGTGATGGGGGAGTAGGGAAAGTAGAAAGGATAGAAGTTAGCCACCAGGTCCAATCTTCAGTAAGGGAAAATCCATTATGTAGCATTCAGATATGGCCAATAACTATGGAAAAATATGATAGAGAATGCGGGTATTCATGAAATGGAGAAGATTTACACGACAAGAAAAACTGTAAAGCTTGCTATAGCCTGACTCATCAAACTGTGGGACATGGAGAAAAGTAGAAACAGTCTGAGTACTGTGGAAACATAAAAATCCCACATTAAGACAAAAGCTGCGTAACAGAGGCAATACAAGGAAAGTCAATACCTCCTGGAATGCTCACAATAACCATTAACAGCACTTGGTTGTTACTAGCTGAGATGCCTATCAATACCAGGGACTAGAAGACTACAGAGGAAAGACAGACTTAGTCAGCTTTATTGAGGGCACTGAGTGTGGAAGAGATGGTATTTGATGCCAAATTTACTGGGGCAGAGAGAATGACCTTCACAACTACAAACTTAAGAAAAGAACTTAAGTAACTCAGGGCTTAAGGATTTACTAATTCTCATGGTTTGATGTGAAGTTCACTCTATTGGAGATGTTCAGACAAATATGTCAACTAGGTTTGAATGGTACTGAAGTATTCAGTAAGGGTTGAAATAAAGGGAGACCAGATGATGGGACATATTCCAGATGTTGCAAAGCATGATGTGTGTTGAGCCAGAAATTTTAGTTACAGATTTGTCAAGAAGCTAAATTCAGTACTAGAGAAACTCTGGGGCTCTTTAACATCTATAAAAAAAGACTCAATAAAAGGATGAATGTAGAAGTGTCAGATAATACATTGCAAATGAAAAAAGGTAAGCATGTCCAGTGAGTAAGCAGTTACTCCCCACTCCCAAATAATGCTGTGAACACGCTTTGTCTTTTCTTGTTCTTATTGTCTTATGAAAGAAAGGAGGGATAAGAGGTGTTGGTTGGTATGTAAAAATGAATAAAAAAATTCTTAATAAAGAAAGTAGACTGAGGATCAATATTGCTTTCTCAGTAGGTGACCATTTCAGTTGCCTGGTGTGACTGATTAAGAGATACTGACACAGAACCATCTCATAGAATGTCAGAATCAATTTGTTGAGCAACAGGTACACCAAGCAGAAGTGTGGTCTTGCTTCTCCTTCAACAGACTTGCAGAAGCAAATGGGGGTGGAATATATGTGGTATGTTGTAATCACTGCTCTAGCATAGCAATGGAGGAAGAAGACTCATCCAGAATGGCTGAGGATTTCGGAGAACTAAAAAAGGCTATGCCTACCATCCATGCCACTGTACACACCTTTGATTTTTCACTAAACTAATGGATAAAAGTGATGAGGTGTATTTTTTTATTTTTCCCACTGCTATAATCGAATAATGTTTTATTGTTATTTTTATTTAAATGCCACCCCACCCAGTCATCGAATCCCGGGATAAAATCACACTTGCTCTGCAGACACGATGGTAGGCCTTCAGATAGGCTCCCTGCCCTGTGTACTGGGCATTAGTTATATAATGTTCACTCATGAATGACGCACAAACTTGGAAAACCATCTGAAAAAAAAGAGCAAAACCAGACATTAAAAAAGTTTGACAGAGGAAACGCTCACTTTGGGTAGAAGACAGATATTTTCAGAAACCATAGATTTGTTGAATATCATACTCCTATAAGTAATACTGCAACAAACATCCCCAAACACATTTCCAACAAACTCACCGATTTGACCAAGGTAGACTTAAGTGAAAGCATCTCTTTGGTCTGTCATCAGTGCTCTATGTGGGGTGGATAGACGTTTGCTCACCTTGCTCCAGGAAAACAATCATGCAATGAAGTAGGTTGCCTTTGCATTTTGAATTAGCCTTTCCTCCTCATAATAACATGTCTCTAGTCTTGTCTATGCAAGAAAAATACCTTCTTTCTCCACAACAAAAGTGACATCAACTACTGAAAATACCATTTGCAAAAAGGTTACGGACCATAAACTATTTGTGTCAGACAATGTCAGTACGTTGGCATTTGTGCCACAAACCGATTCACTGACACAGGAGGCACCCTCTGCCCCGCTCTCTGCTATCCACCTATCATTCCACTCTATTGTTCCAGAGGACAGACAGATAGATATTTGCATGTCCCAAAAGGTGCTTTGGAAGCAGATGGCTGCAAAATGCACCGTTTATCCCCTTTCTCCCCTGGTAGCATCCAGTATCATTAGAACTAGGAAAAATCATGAGTCTGAGAATTCTGAGATTTTCTTACACTATCATATGTTTTGTCCTCCATCTTACAACTAGGTTACATTAAAAATCATAAAAGAAGTGGTTACTCTCCTCTCTCTCTCTCTCTGTCTCTCTCTCCTCTCTTTCTCTCTCTCTCTCTCTCTCTCTCTCTCTCTCCCTCTCTGTGTGTGCAAGGGTGTGCTGTACATATATTCATATATGACCTTAAATAAACTAAGGTATATGGTTTGGAAATTTAACAACAGTAATTGTTTTAGAAATTAAAGGCAATATATTTGACGGTCTTGTGGCAAACATGAAGTAAAAGTCCGTTTTAAACCCAGGACATAGAAAAATTACTGCAATCTATTAGACAATGGACAGGTATAAAAATACACACTACTCAACACACCCATTCTCCTTTCCTATGTGTTTGTTTCAAATCATTTTTTGTTATCTTTTCATATGTGCATATAATTTATAAAAGGGATGAAAAATAATTCGTAAATAAATTCTCCAGATTCTCCTAGTTCTCATAATAGCTTTTATTGTTCTATTCAAAGACAATTTGCCTTCAAAGATAATTACAGAGTCACATGCATTCTTGTCTCAAAAATTTAGTTTTCTCTTAGTGAGTGATTAGCTTATTTGCACAGTTGTGTGTTAGGGGATGTTTATTTCTTCCTGTTTTTAATCTCATTTTTTATTTTCCTTACTGAAAGGCTGTGGAATATTTTATTTTGATTTGGCCTTGGGACTATGATGAATAAATATTTAAAACTCTATACTTCACTGGTGAATTTGTGCCCTGACACAAATTATTCTACCTTCATTACAGACTCAATGCATTTTCACATATATTATCTCAAAACAAACCTCATGTTCTGTTATAGTTGTGAACTTCATGTCTTCTTAATTTATCTATACCCTAATTCTTTGCTATAACTTCTTCAAGTTACCCTTTTATTTCTATGTGTTATTACATTTTCTACATCAGGATTTTTGAAATCTGTGATATTTACCAGACTATGAAATTTATATACCTTGAGTCATCAATGTAGAAATAAATTGAAGGCAATTTAAAATAATTAAAATTTCAGGCCAGCTAAATAGCTCAGCTTGTAAAGGAGCTTGCTGCTAAGCCTGACATCCTGAGTTCTATCTTGGCATCCCACACAGCGGGAGGAGGAAACAGACTTCCAGGAGTATGTCTTTGGTCTCTATATGTGCATTATGGCATACATGAATGTGCATACGTAGGCAAACATCAAATAAATTTAATGAAATGTTTAGTACATTATAAAATTTAATTATAAAATTCATTAAATAAAAAAAATGCTGGGCCGGGCATTGGTGGCGCACGCCTTTAATCCCAGCACTCGGGAGGCAGAGGCAGGCGGATCTCTGTGAGTTCAAGGCCAGCCTGGGCTACCAAGTGAGCTCCAGGAAAGGCGCAAAGCTACACAGAGAAACCCTGTCTCGAAAAATCAAAAAAAAAAAAAATGCTGGTTCATGGAAAATGGAGAATCAGGTCTCTTTAGTGATGTAGCCCTTAAGATATTACCAATACTCTGGTAGGTATTCCTACACCCTGATACATATTTAAAGCACTAAGTGGACTCAGTGAGTTAAAACAAAAAAACACAATAAATTAAAAAGGAATGGTGGTAGACAGCACAGGAAAGTTATTGGGAGAATGGAATGGAGGGTTATACGTGGTCAAATCATGTTGTATGCATGTATGATATCTTCAAACCAAAAGAAACTGAAAGATCAAATAACTGAGTGGTGGTTTTCTTTTTTCTTTCTGTTGAACCCAATGACTGTCTAAGAATCAATGAATTGTTAGCTTTTATAGAATGATTAAGAATGATATGCTTCATTTTAGTCATATCAGTTATGAGTTTCAATGTACTACTTATTTTGGTAAGAGATGAAGCCAAATGTGTTATCACTATTGGAAGTAGCTTAAATAACTTTTTAAAAGGTAAGATGATTTATTTTTTGAATTCTAAAACATTCAGTTAAATTCAGTATGAAGACATTACAGCTTATATTATCCTTTGCTTAAGGTAAATATGGGATAATAAATGTTCTACAATGACAAAGAAACTTTCAAACCCAGATATTTGTATATGAAATCTAAGTATGCAGTAGTGGCAATCAATGACGTGCTTTAAGCCTCACTATTAACTTTGTATACCCATTCAATGTATCTCAGTAATAATAAAGTTCAATTCTGTCAATCTGTATTAAATTTTTTTTTAATAACATATTGCCAATCTCCTGGAGAGACACAGTCGGGGTAGTGACCACAGGTGACAATAATACACTGTGGCCTGAAATCTTACCTTGACCTTGGCATTTCAGTTTTCAATTGTAACAGAAGCTGTCAGTCATGTCAACACCATTCACCTGGGTATGGAGTGATTTAATAGAAAGTAACAAATTCATTAAAAGTCTTGATGGCTGTTCTAGAAGCTTTTTCCGAAATAGGTTTGATC
This sequence comes from Peromyscus melanophrys, assembly GCA_902168415.1. Classification (NCBI taxonomy): domain Eukaryota; kingdom Metazoa; phylum Chordata; class Mammalia; order Rodentia; family Cricetidae; genus Peromyscus; species Peromyscus melanophrys. The sequence goes on along the minus strand of CABHPR010157809.1, from coordinate 16,987 downwards.
AAGGCCTTTTAACAATAAACTCACAAAGTAAGTGGGACATGTGAGAGGAAAGAAAACATTCTGTAGGGATGATTGATGAGGTGGCTGTGAACATTATCCTTGGGAAACTAGGTACAGAATGGACAAATCATCAGACCCTGAAGTTCACAAACTAAAGGAGTTAAAACCTCTGTCTCTGCAAACTGGAGGTTACGTGTTACCCAAACCTTATGATGCTGCAAAATTCAGTTTTCTTTTTGTCAACGGCAGAATTTACTGTGCTTCCAGATTTTCCCTTTGGTAAGTTAGTGTGTAAAATCACATTATTCAGACTTCCATCGTACATTTACAATAAAAAGTCTGAATGTATTATTTTGCCTTAATATTTAATTTTTTTGTTTTAAAGAATGCCCAAAATATAGGAATTCAATATGAGAGTACAAATAATGAATTATTGTTTTGCTATTGAAAATTATAATAAAAATGTTCTCAAAGAATATATTAGAGTTGTAAAAGTAAATAAAATATATTCAAAGTTCTACATCAGAATTCAGGAAATTACTTTGTTCTTTGGAATATATTCACAGTCATTGAATTTCCCACTTTGTGATTTCAGGCACATTTTTATTCAGTATGAGAGCAATGGAAAGAAGGGTCATTACAGTTTGATTACTACACTAAGATTCAGTTGTGTTTTTAAGTGTGTGTGTGTGTGTGTGTGTGTGTGTGTGTGTGTGTGTGTGTGTGTATGTGTGTAGTATTTGGTTGCTTTGCTACTATAGGATAGCAAGATAGTCAAAATGGTGATTTTTTTTATGATGATCAATAAAGTCATCACTATTTTTTGGCAGTCTTTATGAATCAGCAATTAACAGAAGTTTAAATGAATACCATGAATATCAAACACATAATCATGGTGTCAATAAATATTCATTACTTTTTCATTTTGAAAACAATATAATAAACTCAAATGTTATATTGATAGAAATTTCCAAAGCTGTTTTTGAATAAATATCAAGTACAATTTGTTAAATTGGAACAAGACTATCAAATGAGGATTTCATATATATATATATACACACACACACACACACACACACACACACACACACACACATTTGTTTATGTTCCTCTTCTTGCCCCAACACCTCCAATTAATCCCCTATTCCCCACCCAACTTTGCATCCTCATTTTCATTAAATCCATTGAGTCCAACTCATGATGGCTATAAACTCTTGAGTCCTGCATTCAATCATTGGAGCACAGTCAAAACACAGATAATGAAAGTAGAAAATGGAAGATTTTCTTCAAATCATGTAATAAGTTTGTAATAGAAACATTAAAAAAATCAGTGATTCCTCTTATCCCAAAGGAGTTGTCTAATATTTAATCTTTTCTGTAAAGACCTGGGAATAATTTTAGATAAATGAATCATTGCAATAAGTCTAAGAGAAAATAGTCTTATAATTTCATCATTCTGATGTAGTATATTTCAGAGATGTTAACATGACCAGATTTTAATCAATGAGCTGACAGGTAACACAATTTTGACTGTAATTTCAGTTCTAGCTCTGCAGTGAATCTGATGTATACCGTGCCATACATTAACAGTAGCTAGACTTATACATTAAGTCATTACTTTAGTGAGATAGTTATGATACTTAATAATTCAGTATCAGTAGTGATTACTAAGTCTTCACTCCTGAGTATTTATAGCAGCTCAATCCCTTAAAATTAATTTGTTCCTGCCCTTTAAATTTTGATAAAAATAATTACACATACATTCAATATCATCTTCAACGTAAATTGGAAGGATATCACCTTTTTCTTCATTGGGATTTGGTTTCTTATTACTCTACACATAAAATATTCTTTTGTAGCCATATGTAACATTGTTCAAATGACAGAATTTAAATCTTTATGTTTTGGTGATCAAAATCAGTATATAAATTTATCCACTCTAACAGCCTCCCTCTTCAAGTATTGGGTAATATTTCAATTGCAAAAATTAGAAATTAACTCATAATGAAGTCATGAGTCATCATGAAACCTTCTTAGATTGATAATACAAATTCCTCTTTTGCTAATGTTATGGTAACTTATTATTTCTCCTATTTTTGAGACCACAATATAATTCCATCATTTCCCATTTTCCTTTATTCCCTCTAAACTCCCATTTACCCCTATTTGTTTTCTTTCAAAGTCATGGCCTCTTTTTTCTGGTTTTACATTTTTTATTTTCATTTTTACTGCTTTTAGAAATAAATTATCAATCTAAGCTATCTGTCATCCCTCTGTTACAATTCTTCCACTACACCCCTTCACCACTATTCCCTTTCAAATCCATGTAACTTCTCTTTTTTTCTTAGAACCCACTGAGTCCACTTATGTACTCAGTCCAGTCTGTGCACAGATGGAGGAGCATGAGAAGCCTCCTGGAGTATTAGACGTCTCTCAGGGCTACATCCATGAAGAAAACTGACTCTTCCTCTCCAAGCAGCCACCAATTGCCAATAACTTTTAAGAGTTCATCTCACTTTCCTGGTCTGTGAGAGACAATAATTTGTCAAATAACGCTGGAATAATTGGTTTTCTAGTACGCAGTGGCTAGAACAACATCAATTGTTTGGTTACTTTCTATGCATCCAGCTGACAAGCCCACCAACTGGTGTGAGATATGAGCACGATGATACATGAGAATACATATATATTTGGCCATTGGGGTTTGTTAATGACCGAAAGATTGAAAAAAAAAAAAACTACATTCCTCATTAGCAAGTAAAATCCTGCAGGGAGAAAGCAGTGTTGAAATCTCATGTTGTCAGTTTCTTTATTCCACCTTTCCTTTCCCGAGGAGTCACCCAGCTCAATACAAAATAACCTGAAAGTACTGTCTTAGCCATTATTACTTTAGCCCCTGAAATGAAAATCAATAAAATACTTGGGACAGTAGCAGACACAAAGAAATCTGCATTCCTTTCATATATCATAAACACCTCCAGTTACAGTTTAGCTTCTCTGATGTTCACATCAAGTAACAAAATGCAAAGAGACAGAAAACCTCGATCAGAGGGAATCCCTAATAGTGGGGCACCAGGTATGAAGTTTCATTCAAACATTTCCCTCAGTGGAGCTGGATGCCTACATAGTTCCTTAGGAGTCATTCTGGGGGCTGAGGATGTCTCAGTTGGTAGAGTGCTTATCTACCCTTGGGTCCAATGCTCAGCACCACATAAATGGTGCTTGCCTAGCTATGGGTTCAGTCCTCAGCATCATAGAAACCAGATGCAGTGGCACATATCTGTAATGCCAGCACTCAGAAGGTAAAGGCAGAAAGATTAGGAGTTCAAGCTACATAGTTTTTAGCTACATAGTGAGTTTGAGCCCAGTCTGAGATACATGAGCTCTTTCCTTGAAAAAATATGCCATTCTTTATGTTCCCGGAAGGAATCCTATTCTGCACACCCTTCTATAAAGGAGTGCCTATGAAGAATTCTAAAAAGAGAAGCCTTTGCTGAATGAGCACTAGTAAAATCCTAATGGAGTATTAACTCATCTGGGGAATAGCTTTCTTTAATAATGGGGCCTTCTTCTTAGCCACAGTTTCTCATTTGAGAAAATATCCCATCTACTCTCACAGGGAAAGGAACCACAAGAGTCAGACTGTTTTCTGGGATGTTCTCATTGCTAGTAAGCAGTCACATCCTCTGATCAGTCCAGATGTGTCATGGTAGAGTTCAGATCAGCCTGGGGAACTCAAATAACTCAAATAAATGAGTAAAGCTGGAAATTCAGAGCCTCAGTGAGGTACCCTGAAGTTATTCCAACTGACTTGGGTAGGAGGGTGATGCACTAAATAAACAGTGTCTAGTGCTGGTACCCAAACATAACAATCAATCATAAAGAAGTAAAGCCTATTAGGAGGTCAGTCTTTCTTTTGATAGGCTTACTACAAGAGTAGAGAAAATGATCCTGGGAGTACACTGTCTCCTTCAACTTCACAGTTGCTCTTGCCAACCCCAAACCCACCCTAAAATGTTCAGAAGAAAAAGAATCAGACAATACTTTGTCTTGTTTCAGCCTCACAGGATGGCTCTGAGGTCTCAGCCCTTGTGTGACGGCGTCTGTGGCAGCAGAGGAGGTAGTCTATCACATTATGAGTGAAGAGTGAGCGTGATGGGTGAAGGCACTGGAAGAAAAGAGCATGAATCCAATGGAAAACAGATAAGCAATGATAAGCTGCACAGCAATCAAGAAATAGCTGTAATTCAAGCTGTAAGACAAGACAAGGTCTCTGTCTGCCAATTTCAACTTCATGACTGACCAGTAAAAGAAGTTGATGCCAGTATAGAAGATGGGGACAGAAATCTGTACCACCAGAGTGCCAACCTAGCTGAAATTCTCAATATTCTTTGGCATTTGGGCACCACTCCTCCAGAACTGAACCCAGGGCTTAAAGAGGATGATCAAGAAGTTGAGCACTAAGAAGGGCATGGCCTTCAACTTCGAGGTGGTTGGGAAGAGCACCAGAATCACAAGGTGAGAAGTGACTTCCAATGTCCTTCAGATGGTGATACAAAGTACTTCCAGTGGCCCAAGCTGAATCTTGTAGTCATCATACTTGATCTGGATAGCCAACATATTGCAGAGAGTAGCTCCATAGGTGACAAATATCAGGGAAAAAATCATTAGCACAGCTCTACCCAGAGGGATCTCTGCAGAGATCAGAGTCACATAAAGCTGATAGGTCAGCTGGGGCACTGAGCCCAGGAAGACTTGAATCTGTGACATATGTTTGTAGGCATTATGGTGCATAGCCATGGCTTGGAAGGAGTGGCCCACCTCACATTCTATCAGCACCCTCTGGTCATCTATTAGCATCTTCTTTCTGGTGAGGCTGACATGGGGCTCCTCTTGCCCCTCTTCCTTCCACAGTGTAAGATACTTAATCATGGCCTCCAAACATCTAATAACAGGTTCCAAGATAATAATAATGATAGTGATCTATTGTAGCATGAATCTTAAAAGTTCTTATTAAGAAAATCAAACCTGAGCCAGGTATTGGGGTGAACTGGAAGATCAGAGAACCAGAACAAGCCACAGCTACCTCAACTTGCCGGATCCTCAGCTGGTCTTGTTTCCTCAGACTGGAGGCCTCTGAGTCCTCATCCAGAATGGCTCTCAGCTGAACTGTGTTGCTAACAGCCTGAATGCTTAACCAGGCCAAATGCTGCTAGTTTCTGGTCCTCACGCCTTATATATCTTTCTGCTTTCTACCACCACTCCCTGGGATTAAAGGCTCGCTTTCTGGGATTAAAGGCATGTGTCACCAAGCCTGGCTGTTTCCAATGTGGCCTTGAACTCACAGAGATCCAGAGGAATTTCTATCTCTGGAATGCTAAGATTAAAGGTGTGAGTGCCACCATTTTCTAGCCTTTGTATCTAGTGGCTGTTCTGTCTCTGACCCCAGATAAGTTTATTAGGGTACACAATATTTTGGAGAACACAATACCACCACAATCTATCTTTGGCCAGGTCTCTGTGGTCAAAAATTAGGGCCAACTGTACCATAACGAGTGAAAACACAAAGAAGAAAAAGGTGTATTTCATTCAGAAGGTTTTGCTATTCTTTCGATAAATCCTAACCACACACAAGGCAGATGCAGTCTCCCCATAGTACAGAAAGGTGGAGAAAAGGATACTAATTGGAAAGGCAAAGCATGGGTTAGGCCCACGGATGACATCTCCAGAGATGAAACTGGAAGATCATTTGGCTCCTCAGGAATTTCATAAACTCTGTCCATTGTGGAAAATCTCTTATGGTCTGAAGTTCAGAGCTCTTGCCCATCCATCCCCAACAAAACCCATAGCTGCTGCTGTCCAAGGACTAGTCAGATGGACAGTGTCAAGTCAAGTTCCTGAATGAAGACCAGTGAGTCAGAACAGGAGCCTCCTCTCTTCTAGACTTAACTTGAGTCTGGAATAGAGAGTCCAGAAGTATCTCTGAGCTTCACTCTTGATTGGTTGGATGCAATCATCAACATAGATGCTGAGATATAGACAAGCATCCCAGCACTGAGTCTGGTGTCCAACTCCAGGTGTGTGAAAAGTCAAGGAACAGCTGTTTCCACTGAGGCTCCTTTCACGGTTCCCCAGGCAGCAGAGTAACCACTCTGGGGTGACACATCACACAGTCAGCAGCTTCCCCTGAGGAATTCTTATCAGTGTGGCCTCTCAAGTCAGCAGAGAGCTGAACCAAGGCAGAAGAGGCACAGCCTGGAGGATTCAGTTCAGCCTCTGGAGGATTCAGTTCAGCACCTAGTTATCCATCTAACCATAACCATCCATCCAACCAGCCACTAGGTTGTGCCTATTAGCTTGCCTGCTCACACTGGCTCACCAGAGTGCCCTCAGGACATTCAGGAAGGAAAGGTTCTCAGGAAGGTTCTCCAAGCCCAGCCCCAAGACTGCTCATGGCCTCTTTTTTCATTAACTAAGTAAGTACATATCCAGAGGCCCCTGGGATGTTACCAACATGACGGTCTCCTTCCTAAAGACAAGCTTTCAAGGTACCTGAAGAGGCCATAAAAGTTTCCAAATAAAAAAAAAAAAATCAACCAATAGTCGTACCCAAGTATTATACCCAAGAACCTAACAATGATCATCACTGTATAATAACCCTTAGGTACACATACTTTGGTGGCAACCAACAGTTCTCTAGTTGGACTTAGGATTTGTTTAACAAGAGGGAAATCATACCTGGTACTGAGAATCTAGCTTGTTAAGCAGGCCTAGTAGAGTCATGGATCTTGGAAGAGAATCTCCAAGTGACACTTTACTAAATCAGCACATCCCACTCTAAGTGTTTGTCCTTATATCCACAAGGAAATGGATACTGTGATGACTGAATTTGGTTTGCAAACTGTCTGTATTTGGAAGAAAATAAAACCCAAATAGATTGGACAACTTGTGAAGGATTTTTCTACATTGAATCATTTGAGCTGTAAAGATACACCCTAATCCTGAGATTTGTGAACTTAGAAGACCAATGTCAAATCTGGGTCTGATCATCTGGTGGCAGCCTACACAAAAGGACATGTAAGAAAAAAGCTTTTGCTTTCTGTCTACTTGCCCTCACCTCCTTCCTTGATGCTCATCAGCGTATCTGCTGTCCTGATACTGAGGCATAGCTTCCCTGATATAAGAATCTACTTTTTTTGGTGATTCCATCATAGAATAGAAACCAGCTGAGACATCCAGACTTGGTCTGTGGAGTGAATATCTGCTGGGTTCTTCACCTTTATGCCAGGACATCACAGCCTCTAAGCCATTCTAATAAATCCCAGGTATAAATTGGGATATATACATGCATACACACACACACACACACACACACACACACACAAAGTAAAATAAGTTATATATATATATATATATGTGCACACATATATATGTGTGTGTGTGTGTGTGTGTGTGTGTGTGTGTGTGTATTCTGTAAGTTCTGTACTCTAGACAACCCTGGCTAATACAGAGCCCCAATTCAACGTCCCATCCAGTGAAGTCTCATGCTGTGACACAATTTTGGAAGATGGAGGAATAAAGGCAAAAATGAGGACAAGGCATTTGAGTTGCAGCCTCAAGCTAGCTAATAATCACCAGCAAAGAAACCCTGAAGGTTTAACCCTTATGATCTAAAGAAACTAATCTCAATATATTAATAGTTTGCAAACTTCAATTTTGAGACCACTTTCCTATCTATTTTCTATATTTTTCATGTTTGTTCATCTGATGGCAGACTTCTTACCAACTTAGTTATTTGATCATTTGATAAGATAGGGTGTGTAACAGGAATCATACAATTAACCTGAAGCCAAGAACATTATCAACATACTCATGCACTTAAAGGATCACTTTGTATTTCTACATGCTCAATATACAATTTTAGCATTTTCTTTGATTCACCTCTTTTATCACCCTGAAAATAATTTTGCTACAGCATGTAAAGCATATACCAAATAGGAATTTTCTGCAATGATTATCCTTCACCTCCTAGGTTTCATATGATGATCTTAGAATTTACCTCTTTTCTATCCTGTCCTCTAAGGATTAATGTTCTTTGCAAATGAAAGTTGATCACTTGAGTGTTCTAACAATTAGGCTGTATTGTCATTCCATCTACATGGAAGATCAGAAATTTCAAAACTAATTATAACATTGAAAGAGATTAAAGTCATCACATCTTATATTTATGAGTGAAAAATAAAAAAAAATTGAACAAACTGGAATTTCAGTAAGTCTTACTGGATTCACCAGATGAGTAACACTGTGAGCAAAACACCACCTTTTATTTAGAGAGATTGGCAAATTCCATGAATCACAAGCAAAATGTGGTTCCTGAGGAAATACTGAATGTGGAGCAACATAATTTTCAATATTGCTCCCACGGACAGGGAAAAGCTAAAGCAAACAATGAACATTTCTGCATTTACTTACTATGATTATAATACAATATCACAAAGTAGAAACAGGTTTATTGTTTTACCTATGAAAATACCCAAGGTCAATTTGGATTTGAATTCTTCTCAGACATCTTTCCTTCAACTACAGTCTCCTATGTGCAATGTTTTCAAAGGTCTTTCCTTCCAGAAAGTTCATTCTTAGTTTTTAAAACTAAATTTGCTTGTGTGTATGTGGCGGGGCTGGGGAAAGTTTGTCCCATGGCACGTGGTTAGAGGTCATTCTTTGGGGACATGGTTTTCTTCTTCCATCATTCCAGTCCCAGGCATAGAACTAAGATTACCCGGCTTTGTGGCAAGTACCTTCTTTACCCCCCAATCATCTCACCAGCCCTGAAAGTTCATTATTGGTATCTGTATGTGTTAATATTTATGCTTTAAGGATGCCAGAAAGTAGTGATTAAGATTAATCTTTAAATATGTAATCTTAATCACTTAGCCACGAGAAGGACCCATTTCCATTTTGAGGCATGGGAATTAGAAACTATAGCACATGAATTTAGGTGAAGGGGCACTGCTCATTAGCACACAGCAGTTTCTATGTCCACTAATTCCACAATTCAGAAATAATGGGATGATTCCTCAAAAGAGATAAAATACTAAAGATCATACCAGGAAAGTTAAATAAACTGACTAGGTAAACTTTAATTACCAAATATGCAGCAATAACAACATTTAATAATAATGAAATAGCACCTTGTGTAATTATTTTCACTGTCACGTTCCACCAAATATTTAAGAAATTGTGTCATAGTTTCTTACAGACTATAGAAACAGGAAATACTGATCTCATAAGGATAGCATTCCCAAGATGTAAAGCTAGATGAACACTTCTTATAAAATAAAACTATAGACCAGTATCCTGTTTATTTTCTATTCCTTTATTTAACACCATGATCAATAACATATGAAGAAAATGATTTATATTGTATTATGGCTTACCCTATATCATGAAAGGATGTCAGATCAGGGACTTAAGGCAGTCACTGAAACAGAGTTCATGGATTTACTGGCTTTCTTCCAAATGCTTGCTCAGCCTGCTTTTCCATACAACTTAGGACTACCTGCCCAGGGATGTTACTGCTCACAGTGGGATGGGGCCCTTCCACATCAATCCTTAATGAAGAAAATGTCCCATAGACCTGTCTAGAGGCCAATATTATGAAGGAATTTTCTCAGTCAAGGTTCCTTCTCCTCAGATGACCTTAGCTTGTATCACACTGACAAGAAAACTCACTAGGACAAATGATGTCTTATAAGAAAAAAAATTAAAAATTTTCACAAAATAACAAATCAAATGAAATATGTATTAAAAAGTATGAAATTTATATATAAAAATGAGGCTCATTCTAAGACTCCAAAATTGCTTTCACATATGAAAAGTCTATTTTAATCCCCTTATCTAGAGGCTATAAACAAATATACTCTCTGTAACTATAACCATACCAAAAGACCTCATTAGCTCAGTTTAGACAAAGATGAAAGAAAACCTATGATTTAGAGTCTTCTAAAGAAGTAAAACTGTCTATATTTTCAGGTGGCATAATTTTTCAGTATAAAATCCAAAATAATCATAAGAAGTCTAGAACCAAGGAGTGAAGGTCATGGATTACAAATTGATGCACACTGACTAATTTCTGTCTCATAAACAAGCAATGAAAAATGAGATTTTATATTAAATAATACTCATGGTAAAAATGTAAAACATTGAAAATATGAATATAATACAATACAGAAAATCTGTTGGTTGAAAATACAAAATTCTGATTTAAGAAATCAAAGAATAAGAAAGTTCAGAAACCTAACTAAATGAAGATGTGTTTCAAATTTATGTCTGGGTAACTCAATAGTCCTCCAGCTTGGTCTACAGCCAAAACAATCATAGTAAGTTCACCATAGCTCTTTTGCATATATTGGGAAATTAACTCCAAACTACAAGGAAATACAAAAGACCTAGAATAGCTTATATATTGAAAACTGATGTAATCAAGACAATTTACCAATAACCTACAGGAATCTAGAAACCATGATGTTGGTATATATTTTAAAAATTCATGTACATTGATGAAACAAAATTGAGAAACTAGATATGAGATAAGAGTGTTACTGGTGGTCATGGTGAAGGTGTGGTGTAATCATCACAGACAGCAACAGATGTGAGACTACCAGAGCCATTCTAAGACCCACCAAGTTTACGTTATAAGTTCCCTGACATGGATAGAGAGTTAAAGCTCACCTCAAACTAAAGTGAAAAAAGTCACAGAAAAACTCACAGACCTGGAGGAAGTATGTGCATATTGCTTATTTAATAAGAGATATGTAAACACGTGCATATATATACATATGTGTGTGTGTCTTTCCAACCATTATAATGCAGCAATAACCAAACAATCTCATTTTAAAAGTAGAAAATTTGAATACACTATGAAAAAAGACATACAAATATACTCAATATCATTTGTCATTAGAGATTAAAGCATCAGTTAAATATAGTAATGTGTAGCTGAATAGCAAAGAGCAAAACTACCTCACAAATCACATCTAGGTGAGGCTTGGGGCATCAGTGAGTAGCATTCACTTATGCAAATGGTAATAATGAAGTTAGTTTGTGTTGGGCATTGTAACACTCTGTCAGGATAACAACTATAGTCTCTAAACTCTTGCTCCTAACCAGTCATCTACTGAATTTTAAAGCTTATACCAATACCAAAACCACAACAAATATTTTAATTGCTTTATTTCTAAATATCTTCATTTTTCACAATTGTTAAAGATAAGCTATGCAATATCAGATATTTAAATAAAAAAAAGATTGGAGGACAGGAAGAAAAAGAGTAAAGGAATTTAGTTTAATTTTGATTATAATCAGACTGTTAATGCTGGTTCCTTGATTTCATTGCCATCACCAAGCACCAGGAATACCAGCCTTGCTTACTTGGGAACTCTCCAGACTCAACTGCAAGTGATTCAGAAATAATGAATATTTCTCCTATAGAATAGCCTCTTCAAAACTTTTCTAGTTTCATAATGCACCATTCCTGCTATCTATAATCAATGTAGGTTACAGACGCTTCATTCCCTAGTTTATTTTAAAGATCTTACCTCTGGGCAGTCATTTTCCAACTGCTGTCTGACCCTGCTTCTGGCAATTGTAAGAACTTATCTTACAACACAGAACTTTCCCCCTCTCACCTCTTTCAGTAGTTTTTTTAAAGGGTGGATAACTCTTATTTTTAAATCTTTCTCCTATTTTCATTTTCATTCATTGCTCTTCCAAAATTAAAGTGATCATGTATACTTAAATCCACTGTTTTCAAATGTTTTAACCTAATATAACTCAACTGTTTCCAAAAAAAGGTGAACACATTAAAAACCTGTAATAATTATACAATAGAATTTTATTGAACAATAAGAAAAAAGATACAATAAAGCTAAAACAACACAGAAATTCTTATTAATTTGTGAAAGATATCAGTAAAAAAAGAGGCTAAACAGTTGTTTTAAATATGAAATATTCAGTTTGTCTTTGATCTAGAGAAGTTCTGAAAAAAATTGCAATTGAAAGATTCTTTAGTAACCTTAGCCACATGTGGTGAGCAGGAGGAGCTGGGACAGGCGATCCCACAAAACAAAGGGAAGTTCTCACTTTTGTAGACTTTTAAAGGAAGGCTCTTTGAATTTAAACCTTTAACGAAGATGCCATATAGGCTACTGTCCATAATTCATGATGACTTGGGCCCGGGGCAGATGAAAATTAATCTTATCGTTCACCTACCATGGAACTACTACATGTTAGAGTTCGAGCAGCATAGTGTAGGTACTAGATAGCATAGAAGGAACTCAGGGAGCCTCAGGCCTCTGGTAAGAGAGAAGCTGTAAAGAGATTGAGCAAAGCATATCTGCAGTAGCTGTACTTCTGGTGTAGCAATAGTGATTGTGTTAAGTGCTATGTTAGTAAAATAATTAAAGAGAAAATAACTATTAGAAATTTCTTGATATGTATGGGGAGAAAAAGCATATGAGCAGGCAAAAATCATTTAGAGCAGTGAATACCATTTGGCAAAATATTTCATTAGTGGAAAATTGCATGTAACTTATTGTAATGGTGGAAAATATTACCAATTCTCCTTTAAGAATATAAAAAAATTAGTTCATTTCATGACAAATGAGTTACTAGGCCAGAGATCACAGATTCAAGTTACTTAGAATGTCATGTCCCACTGGAAAAAAAAATATATGAACTTTTGTAGTAAAAGAAAAGCAAGTCAAAGAGTCAATGTATATATAAAACACTGTGGTGAGGTCACAGATAGGCAGGCTACAGCAAATTTAGAAATCTGTACAGTTTTAGATGTTGTCTGTATCATATTTTAGTTTTAGGGTTGATGTAAGTCAAGGGTGTCACATTTAGCCATACATTCCAAGAGATGGATTTATACAGCAATGAAAGAAATATTGATTTAAAGGGTCTAATGATTACTAAAGACAAGTTTTTCTCTTTACCTAAAATACATTATCTCTACTCAAACATGTGATTCTACTCAGGCAAGGTCCAGTCATATGTAGGATCTTTAATATAGATGTAGCTTCTCCAGAGAACTGCACGTAATTTTTTAACTCTATAGACCTTATGTTATGGCACAGAGTAAATTTTAATGACAATAAATAAAATTATTTTAGAAGATTAACATCAGGAAGCAATGAAAACTTTGTCAAGAGAGTGCAATGGTATCTATAAATGTATGAAATATGTTTAGGAAAAGGATGTGAGTGAGGGAAGGTGTTGAGCTAAGCCTCAAGGCACATGAGAGTTAGATGAAAATTAAGAAGCAAAAGAAACTTCAGAAAGTCTCTCTTGAGATTTTATATATTATATTATTTGTTTGTACATATGTATGTACTCTGGAATTGAGCTATGAAATGAGAGTATAGTAAACAATGAGAGTCAAGTTTCTCTCTCTTTTAGAATCAGAATTTATATAAAAGTTAGAAAAGTTTAGAGTAATCTATATTTGAGTAGAGTAGAGCTTGTACCATCAGTATGATGCATCAATGTGCAATGGGATATTGTTAGGCCATAGATTATAAGCTTCATATAGAGATATGTTAATATTGATGTATAAGCTGTGTGATTATCCAAAACCTATAATCCCACCACTTGGGAGAATGAAGCAGTCAACTTGAATTTGAGGTCAGTCTGGGCTCCAAAGGTACTATGAGGCCAACCTTGGCTATGTAGCAAAATCTTTCTCAAGAAAAAAATGTAGATGAAAGAATAAATAAATATTTCAAAAGGAGTAAAGAGAAAAACAAATTTTTACAGAAAAAAACTTACAGTATTGGTACTTTATTTCATCAATTAGTATAAAGACAGAGCACAAAGAGGAGGAAAATCTTGTAATCTTTTGTGATGAAACCATTTGAGTAAGGCAGTATTAGATGGCAACTAAAATGAAAAATTATAATCATGAGTGTAATGTCTTCTGTAGTTTGGATAAGTGTTCCCAAAAGATTCACTTATCAAAGTCTTTAACCTGAAGTCTGAGGCACCCTTGGGAGGTGGCACAAACTTAAAAGGTAGGGACTAGCTTCAAGTTTTCTAGTCATATGAAGGTAAACTTTAATAATTATGTTAGAGCACTAGTCAACCCTCCCTCTCTATTTCCCAGACACCATGAAATCACCAGCTTCCTTTGCCATGTCCTCATTCAGTGATGACCACCTTCCTATACTCTCAAAGTCATGGAGTTAACAATTGAGAGCTGACATCCCTGAAGCCATGGGTAAAAATAATTCGTATCATTTCAAAATTGATTATTTCATGTATTTTGTCATAGTGAAAGAAAGCTGATGATCTCATAGACCTCTATAAACAAATAAATAACAAAGGAAAATGTATCTCTGGATTAGAATCCCAAATGATGTGTGTAGTTTGTCCATCATCAATCAAGAAGAGTAACAGTCTCCACTTGATGTCAGATAAATTTAAGGGCTTCCATTCAGAATTCAGGGTTGGAAAAAGAGGACTAAACAGTAACTACACAGGAGAAACCCACACAGCTGCTCAGCTCTGGCTTTCAGTGGCCACACAAATGGTCACCACTATGTTGATGACACATTTACCTTCTATGGTGTGTTGAAATCTTCCTCCCTGATTAGAATCTCAGTTCATGAAAAATCATGAAAAAAGTAAATAAGATAAATCTCATGAAAGACCTACCCAATGGAACTGAAAACACAGCCTGATCAAAAGTCTGAGAATTTGAAATGGCTTATCAAGAAACTAAAACGACATGGTGATTGAATGTACTGTGATATTCTGGGTCGATTTCTTTCTTTTCTTTTTTTTTTAAGATTTATTTATTTATTGTGTACACAGAAGAGGGTGCCAGATCTCATTACAGATGGTTGTGAGCCACCATGTGGGTGCTGGGAATTGAACTCAGGATGTCTGGAAGAGCAGTCGGTGTTCTTAACCTCTGAGCCATCTCTCCAGCTCCTGGGTGGATTTCTGAAACAAAAATAACATTAGGTTACAGAATGATATGTGAGGAACTGTGAATTAATTACAAGATTTAATTAAAATACACAATTACCTGGTTAATTATTGTCATCAATGGGCTGTGCTGATTATGCATTTCATGAGTGGATTGTATCTATTAGGCATATGGAAGTTTTCTAATATCCTGTACACTTTTCAAACTTTTCTAAACAAATGCCCTTGTAATTAAACACAATGTTCTACAAAATACATATACCATGCCATCTTTATATTTTACTGCCCATCTTTTTCTCAGTCTTCCCTAGTCAGTTTATCTCCACAGTGGTCCTTGTATACCCCATACCTGTTCAACTCACAGGGGCTTTTGAACAATTTTTCCACGTGTGTCTGCTTGGCTCATATTATTAGTTCTCCGAGTCTTCCTCAACAACAATAAAATGTTTCCTTTTCAGAAAAAATCCTGATTATTACATACAAAATAAATATTCTCCTCAATTGTATATTGGGCATACCCATATTTCTTGCTCAGTTTTACTATCCTAAATAAAATTTATCAGAATTTGACAAGTTATGCATTTCTGTGTTCATCTTAAGTATGTCTGCTTCTGCTATATAATAAATAGCATGGATAAAGGATGACTCATTATACCTCACTCTATGTATGCCAAACTTAAACATAATCATGCCAATGGATAACCTTCTTCAGTAATTTAGGAAGCATAAGACTGATGAGTTTGTATAGAATTTCTATTGGTACACATTACCATAATATATATGTAGAAAGTGTTTCTTATAGCAAGACGTTCTTTTTTTTCAACTTTTATTCTTGTCTCATACATTACATCCTGACTACAGTTTCTCCTCTTTCCACTCCTATCATTTCTTCCCTGCACCTCTCCTCTCCCTCCCAAGGATACCACTGAATATGACTTAGCAAAATGCATTAAGATTGGACACAAACTCTCATATCATGTCTTAATGTAGTAACCAAGTAGGACGAAAAGGGTCCCAATCACAGGCAAAAAAGTAAGCTATATCTCCCATTCCCATTATTGGGTGTCCCACAAGAACACCAAACTACACAACTATAAGGTATATGCAATGGGCCTAGATCAGACCCATCTAGGGTCTGTGTGTGCCACTTCACTATGAGCCTCAATAAGCCCTTCCAAATGTTGGTCTAAACATTTGTGTGGAAAAAAACCAAAAAACCAAAAAAACTCTTTATCCCCAGTTTATCTTCTGAACTCAAGAAGCTTTTTTTTTTTTTTTTTTTTAATGTTGAAGGTTGAGTCCAGGGTTGTGGGTACGCTTCTGTATGCTGTCTGAAAAGAGTACTTCTAGTGAGACTTCTAATGCTAATTTTCTCCTTGATTATCTTTAACTTCTACGAATTTTGCACAGTTTAAGTTTGCATTTTATGTCTGTGCAGCACTTTATAATACTTCCATTATGAAATCTGCATGAGGTATAATGCCACTTGCAGAATAGTGTGGATCACAATCTGGAATATGTAATGTTTAAGCCTGTGACTGAACTGGAATATTCAGTTTAGCAAAATGTTGCAAAAATGTTCATGAGCTTGACAATAAAATCACAATAAAATATTATTGTCAAGCAGACTTTTAAGATCCATCTCAGAGGCATCTTGAGTGTATGCTAGAAAGAAACATTTTACTAATACCCAGTTCATGAACTTTACCATGCACATACACACAAAAGACAATTGGGTTACATATTGGCATGGCAATTTGGATGTAATATAAAAGTCCTGGAGGATATGAGAGATGAGAAATAAAATAATATGTTTCCTACTGAGTACTTAAATATGCTTTAAACACCAAATGAACCCATAAAATTTCATTTACATTTTTCCAACTGTATAAAGTTGGAGAAAAGCTGTGTTGCAGATTCATTGTTTTACAATTAGCCAAAGAACAGAATGAAATGTGAAACAAGTGACCCCAAAATGCTTGTTGGGATTCAGACC
>CABHPR010157808.1:22821-50100 GCA_902168415.1 Peromyscus melanophrys | reverse complement strand
GTCTGTCTGAATTTGAATTTCTCTATAATTCATTTTTACAGGTTTAACAGGTTTTTCTGAGACTGTTATCCTGGCACTTAAATTGACTATCTTTTTAAATTGTACAATGAGGATAAGAAAAGTAATAAGCTGAATAATTCGATCAACATTAATATTCTCATATAGTTGTTCCATTGTCAGAGTGCCTAAAATTTCAAACAAAGCCCAATTTTCTTCCAATGTACACATAAAGCCCATTTTTTTATGTAGAAAAAAAATTCTCTTTTAAATAGATATGTTAATTGACTTACCAAGTCTTCATAGAACAGTAGAAATTCGAGGGAATTTCAAAACAGCCACCTGGTGTTCGAGGTGTGAATCCAGAGAAAGAGAGAGAGCAAAAAAGCGTAGCAGCTTGACCCAAGTCAAGCCTTAGCTTTACAGTCAGGGGTCCTGTTCAGCAGGGCAGGCCTGAGTTGTTTGTAACACTAGCTTTAAGCAAGTAGCAACAGCTGCGGGTCAGTCAGACCTAGACCCGAGCTAGGGAGCCGGGCCACTCAGGCCGGAAACCAGACCTGCAGCCAAGCCAAGCCAAGTGTTTTTTAATGGATTCTTGTCACGTTGGGCGCCAAATGTAGATGTAACCAACCGTCATATAAATAAGAAACACAGAACCAATGCAAAGAAGAAAGCCAAGAGGTCAGAGCTAAGAGCTAAAACCTTACCCTTCCTCCTGCAGTGATCCTATCTCTCCGAAGGAGCCGCTACTTCCTGTGTTAAAGTCTTTATATAGTCTCTGTTCTGCCTTCTCATTGGTTGTAAACCCAACCACAGGACTGCCTCATCACAGCAGACCTCCAGGTGTTCTATGGTTGGTATTGAGATTAAAGGCATGTGTATCCAATGCTGGCTGTATCCCTGAACATACAGAGACTTACCTAGCTTTGTCTACCAAGTGCTGTGATCACAAGGGTACACCACCACTGCCCTGCTTTCCTATGGCTTGCTAATAGCTCTGACCCCCAGGCAACTTTATTTATTAACATACAATTAACATTTTGGTACAAAAGAAAAATATCACCATAGTAATACTTTAGTAATATTTTGATGAATGTTATATCACATCTTCTATTTTTTCTATACCCAGATATTTGCAGAGTGTGGTGTATATTCTATATTTTGTTCATGCTCTCTGGGTGACTGCTGAACATGTGATAACACAATTTACCAGTGACACCCTCCTCCCATTTGGTGTCTCATAGATCTTCAATGGAGAATTTGAAAGATCTCTCCTATATAAAAAGATTACAAGGGGAATTCTGAAATGTCAGGTTTGTCCCATAGGCAACCTCTGTTTTTTGGGGGGCCATATTTACAGTAATATTCCCTTTGATTATAAAGAAAACAGGAACGGGGGTAAGTCCTAGTAAAGCAGAGAAGGATAAGAGCAATTTCCTGAGTCTATTACAATGAGCTGTTGGTTAAAGGTAGGGGTCCTCTTAGACAGTAAACATCCATATCAAAAAGCTAACATGTACAGGTATAGATAGGAAGAATTAGAGGAGGAGAGACCTTGGTTATAAAAGATTTTCAGAACATTTGTTTGTGCAGTGGCAGTTGTTACCATATGAGAGAACTTGAAATTTGAACATGAAAATTTGGCCATCGGGCTGTACTGAAGTCACACTGCTTGTAGTAATAGAGTGAGGCTTAAATAAACCTGACACTGTGGAATTAGAGAGAAAAGGTCAAACAATGACTTTCACCAAAAGGAGTTTTCTAAGATTGAAGTGAGTGCTGGGAGACAAGAAGGAAGCCCAGAGGACACAGAGAAACAGTTAAATTCCAGGAGAAAGCTGGGGAGCAGGATGGTAAGGTCACAAAGGCTCAGAGGGCTTAAGGAAGCTTCAGGACTTAGCAAGCAACTCCTAGGGGAAGAGCCAAGGAACAGAGAGGTTTCAGTTGAAGGAGAGGAGTAAGTTCTGAGTAACTAGAGAGTTGCCAATATGGTGGGACCTCAGAGTGCATAGCTGGGATATGCCACATGGTGATTGCTCCAAAAGCATAGCAGGTTCCAGGAGTTAGAGAGAGGACACTTACCAAGTAGGCAAGGATAGGTGAATAGTTAGAGTAGGTGGAGGGAAAAAGCAACTGAAAAGATGGACTCAGGAATTTGGTATAAAAAATGGTTGGTGGCAGAAGCCAACAGAAAGAAATGATCCACACATGCCTTAGTAAACACAAATCAGCAGCTTGAGTCAGATATGAAGCTTGATTTGGAGCGATTGAGTCCCTTTGCTAGTGGAAAGGCACATGCAGGAGCTATTAGTTTGTCCTGTTGATTAGTGGTTTGATTTGGAGGGTCCATTGAAGCTTATGAAAAGGCTTGGCAATGGGCACAATGAGGGGCTCACATGGAGGACCAATGACCCTCTCATAATATGGGAACAAAAAGGTAGTATCTTAGGGTTTCTTTTGCTCTGGAGAGACACTATCACCACCACAAGTCTTATAAAGGAAAACATTTAATTCGGGGGCTTAGAGTTTCAGAGGCTAGTCCATTGTCATCATGGTAGAATGTGGCATTGTGCAGAAAGTCATAGTGCTGGAGAAGGAGCTGATAATCCTACATCTTGATCCACAGACAGCAGGAGTCTGTGTCTACACTGAGCATAGCTTGAGCAAAGGAGACTTCCAAGCCTACTCCCACAGTGACACACCCCCTCCAAAAAGGCCCAGCCTACCTCCAACAAAGCCACAGCTCCTAACAGTGTTACTCCCTTTGGGGGTCATTTTCTTTCAAACTTCCACAGGGAGTAAGAGAAGATGTAAGAGCATAGGAACCTAGCCATCCCTAGGAAGGATAGAATGTAATGTTTGGTAGTGGGGACTGTGAGTGACTCAATTAAGTGTTTCCTATTTGAATAATTGCCTTGTGAGTGGCAGTAATAAGTGGTCCTAGATAAGTAACTTGAGGTGTGGACAGTTGGACCATAGAGGATGAGACTATGTCCCTGGCCAGACAGGACAGGACGTTTAGTAGAGTAGAGGTGTCATCCTGTTTGATTTGTAGGGAAGGACTACAGAGAAGAGCATTTACATATTTTATGAGCTTAGGTTCTAGAAGAAAAAAAGACACTAAGTCAGAGCCAAAGAATAGCCTAATAGATGTGAACTGTCCCAGACCTGCTGGGGTAGGACTGTCCATTTGAGTTTGGTACAAAGGTGGGTTCAGGTCAGTCCAAATAAAAGCAAACATATTTTGAGGCTGGGGATCAAGAGGAATGGAAAATAAGGCAACCTTGAGGTCTAGGACAGATAAATGAGAAGTTCCTGAAGGGAAGGGAGAAGGATAGTATAGGGATACTACAAGGTGAAGAGAAACTACTGCAGGGATAATGAACCAGGTGGTAGGTTCTGTTGGGTTTTTTAACTCTGAGTGTGGGAATGCTTAAGGGTTGCAAAAGGCCTTTTCTTAAGAGGTCACAAATAAGAGGCTTAAACCCTCTGAGATTTTGGAGAGTGTGTATTGAGCTAGGGTGATGTAATTTGTAGGGTTTTAAAGTTGACAAGAGGGGAATGATGTGTTGCTGTAGAGGTTTTTTTGGTATCCCATATTCAGAGCTCTTCTTTGGGGGCCAGGCCAGTAAAGAGATAAGTGGTCAGATCCTGTCATTTGGAGGAGAAGGACGAGGGGAATGGCTAATAAGACTGGGGTCCAGTGGATTGGGAGAGGGAAGTAAACAGAACTCCCACTTTAAATAAGAAGTCTCTTTCAAGCAAGGGGATAGGACAGATTAGTACCATTAGGAAGGAGTGGATTACAGCGGTAGCCTTAAAAAATACAACTAAGAGGTGGGGTTTGGTGAGTTTGATAAGGATGTTCCCACACCCTGACAATAAGGGAAGAATAAAATGTAGCTTCTGCAAACTCTGTCAGGACCTAGTAAGTGGACCCCGTATCCAAAAGAAAGGAGATGGGCTATCCTGGTACTGTGATGACTACCAGTGGCTCATGGGCTTCCTGTGGGAGATGGTGGTGGTTGGGCCAAAGAATCCTGGGCCCCCTCAGTTGTCCATGGCCAGACTTATGAAGTCAGTGGAAGGGTGATCTAGGACTGATGTCTACATTTTATAAGGCTGTCAACAGCCCAATGTCCCATTCTATGGCACCTTGGACATGCTTAAGTTGGTTTTGGTGTTTGTCTTGGATGACCTCTGGATTTTTTCAATATACTGCTTTTAGAGAGCTACATTGAGAACTATAGATGAATTTCTAAATGGTCTTATTAAATGAAAAACACAGCCAGAAATTTGGGTTAAAGCCTTAGAGAGATCAAGGAATTATAGAAAGCCACCAGCCAATCTTACCTCCAGCAAGAGGTGAACAAGAGCTTATTGGTAACAATAAGATCATGACAATTTCTCTTTTTCATCTTTGTTTCTTCATTTTCATATGCTACTATACTTAGCTCATTTTCATCTCATCCATTCTACTTTACATTTCTTCAGTTATATGATCTACTTTCTGGACTTCAGAGCAATACCTGGCATACATTGTTTTTTAGCAAAGATGAGAGAACAATTTACAGCATCAACTAACAGTTAATTGATCTAATTACCAATCTAAAATAGATATTTTATTTAAATATTTGATGTTCTTAGAAACTCTTGTTTATTCATTTACAATTGCTTCCCTTGACAGTCTGTTTTCAATTTTCATATTATATTCTAATTACTGAAACACACATTTTTTTACTAACTTTTTTAAAGTCAACCTACAAAAGATTTGGTTTTATAGCCACTTTTTAATATATGTCATACACTTTGCCCTTATTTGTCCCCCTCACGAGTGTCCTGCCCACTTCTATCTCCTTAGAGTACATAAAAATGTCAATCTATTTTCATGCATATGCACATTATGTGTGTGTATACTTGCACATAAATCATTCTATTTACATATTACATGTCAACAGCATAAGCTTAGCCAGACAACCAACCTATCCAAGTGCCTGAAAGTCACCCACAATTTTAGAGAGCATGGACTAATGCAGATTATATTACTGAAAATAGTAGAGGAACAGAGTACTAAGTAAGACTTTTTAGTAGTTGGTTTGAGATTTCTGGAAGTAATTATGTTAAAACAGAAAAGCCTAATGCAGTCAAGTGAATACTAGTAGTCTGTGGTAAGATGTGAGAATGCAAACATGTAAATGGTTAACATAATCAAACATCAGTCAGGAGTTCTATAGTAGAAATTATTACAAAAATCATGAATAATATGTATATGGCCATAGTGGGTCAGAAGAAGGAAAAGCGTCTTCACTGGACATCTGGAGCATGTGCTATATAACAACCTGCAGGCCTTAAGGTAAGCCTCCAGACCATCAATTATTTCCCAAAGTCACAGAACAACTAACGTTGAGATCTCATCTTTGAGGGGGCAGGCACAAGATAACAATGGAATCTGAATACTTGCACATATTTTAAAGTGACGGATATGAATAAAATAAGACTGGAGAGATTAAATGAAAACGTGAGAATATATTGGTGTTACTGTGGATTTTGATTCCCTATGAGCAAAGGGGTCAAGATCATGATGGAGAAACCCACAGAGACAGCTGATCACAGCTCTTTGGAGCTTACTGACTCTCGACTGACAGCTGGGGAACCTGCTAGGCCCTCTGAATGTGGGTGACAGTTACGAGACTTGGGCAGTTTGTGGAGCCACTGGCAGTGGGAACAGGATTTATCCCTAGTGCATGAACTAGCTTTTTGGAGCCCATTCCCTATGGAAAGATACCTTGCTCAGCCTCAATACAGCAGGGAGAGGCTTGGTCCTGCTCTACTTGATATGCCAGACTTTGTTGACTTCTCATGGGAGGCCTTACACTCTCTGAGGAGTGGATGGTGGGTGGGGTACGGGGAAGGTGACAGGTGAGCAGGAGGAGGGGAAGGAGGGGGAACTGTGGTTGGTATGTAAAATGGACAAAAAACCTTTTAAAGAATAAAAGTGTATTCTTTATAAATAGATACACTCACATCATGTTTTTAAAAAGACAAATAAAGAAAGCAGATATGTCCATCTAAGTTGCTTAACTCTGTTACTTGAAGAAAGTACTGGAATGAACTTGTAGCAGGAGTCTTAAAAGTTCTTATTAATAAAGTCAAACCCGAGGCCAGTTATTGGGGTGAACACTGGAAGGTCATAGAGACAGAATAAGCCACAGCTTCCTCACCTGGCCAATTCCTCAGCTGGTCTTGTTTCCTTCCTCAGACTGGAAGCTTCTGTGTCCTCATATCCGAATGGCTCTCAGCTGAACTGCTGCTAGAAGCCTGAAAGCTTAACCAGCCACATGCTTCTCCAGGCCAAAGGCTTCTAGTTTCTGGTCCTCACGCCTTATATACCTTTCTGCTTTCTACCACCACTCCCTGGGATTAAAGGCTGGCTTTCTGGGATTAAAGGCGTGGGTCACCATGCTTGGGTGTATCCTTGAACACATGAATTTCTGCCTCTGGAATGCTAGGATTAAAGGCGTATGCTACCACTGCCTAACCTCTGTTTCATATTGTGGCTATTCCGTCTCTGACCCCAGATAAGTTTATTAAGGTACACAATATTTTGGGGAACACAATACCACCACATTTCCTCTCTTTTTGTCTAAAATTAAAAAAGCTTATAACTAATACAAGAAAAACTATATCCAGTAAGTATATACAATATACACAGTCAAGATTACATTAATGATGTATAGTCCATTAACATTTGTCAGATTCAGACAAAAAACTCCACTATATATATTAACAATGTCCAGTCCAGTAACATTTGACAAATTCAGACAAAAATTTTCATTACTTATCTTATTTAAAACAAGTAGCTCCTTTTTAAAAGTAGATTCCATAATCTCCCTTTTTATCTTACCATCTCCATATTCTCTTTTTTCTTTTCATAATACATTCAGTAGTCTACCTTTTGTCATTTTTATATCTTCCCCCATTTTTCTTCAGTGTAGATTCAGTGATCTACCTGTTTATCCTATTTTTCTTTATCTTTTTTCTCAGAGTAGATTCAATGATCTATCTCATATCTTATTCTCTTTTTCTTTTTGCTTTCTAGGGGTGAAGATATCTTTAGGGAATCTTGAAAAGAAAAAATTTAGGTTAATTGTCAAGTCCTGTATTATTTGTCTAGTCTCTGCATAATAGGAAAGTTCAGGGCTTGTCACAAGTCCTTGTTCAAGTAGTTGTCAGGCTGGATCATCTCAGCTAGTCATCTCGAAATTGTCCTAAACAGTTTGTACTCCAAAGTCGATCTTTCCTTGGTGTTAATCAGCTTAATAGCTTTACCATAGTCCATGTAGAATCATCATTGGGGAATCCTGTCATCTTTTTGAAGATTTCAAAGTCCCTGTTAGGCGTGGTCATGGTTCACTGCAGACTCTTTTTTTTTTTTTTTTTTTTGTGCCTTCTCTGTGGTTTGGAGTAATCACAGTCTGATAAATGTCTGTCTCTTGGAACCATGAATGTTTTTCCCTGGAAGAGAATATCTTCACAGCAATTTCTCCCCACCATTTGTCTTGCCAAACTTTTTCAAACTGACCTTTGCCGATGCTTTCTTGTAACACGATGGTCCTGGTAATTCTTCTCTGAACAAACAGCGGTAAACTCTTTGTACCAGGTAGCAGCATCATTGCAGTCACCAACATGATGAGAAGAAGCCAGCAACGTGGAGCAGCAGCCGCTGCCTCCATGGTCTCACCACCGTTTGCGGCTTGGCCCCGGCCGAAGCTTCTCCTAGGTTGGCCTCAAATTTGGGATCCTCCTGCCTCTGCCTCCTTCACCGAATCCTACCAGCGTGCGCCACCACAACCGGCCAAGTGTAGCTCGGGCCTGAGCTGGGGCCCACACGGCCACAGCTTTTTCATGAATTCGTACGACGAACTTTGGGCGCCAGATGTAGCATGAGTCTTAAGAGTTCTTATTAATAAAATCAAACCTGAGCCGGGTATTTGGGTGAACACTGGAAGGTCAGAGAGATAGAACAAGCCACAGCTATCTCACCTCACCGGATCCTCAGCTGGTCTTGCTTCCTCAGACTGGAAGCCTCTCAGTCCTCATCCAGAATGGGTCTCAGCTGAACTGCTGCTAGAAGCCTGAATGTTTAACCAGGCCAAATGCTTCTCCAGGCCAAATGCCTCTCCAGGGCAAATGCCTCTAGTTTCTGGTCCTCACGCTTTATATACCTTTCTGCTTTCTACCACCACTCCCTGGGATTGAAGGCGTGCTTTCTGGGATTAAAGGCTGTGTCACCATGCTTGGCCGTTTCTAATGTGGCCTTGAACTCACAGAGATCCAGAGGGATTTCTGTCTCTGGAATGCTAGGATTAAAGGCGTGTGCTACCACTGCCTAACCTCATGTTTAATATTGTGGCTGTTCTGTCTCTGACCCCAGGTAAGTTTATTTAGCGTGCACAATATTTTGGGGAACACAATACCACCACATGAACTGTTTGGGACATTTTTCCTGCAAGACAAGCTATCACTCACCTAGACTCTTCCCCTGAATTTATTTTTATTTCAATCAACAGCTAGATTTATGTACCAAGGAAGTTCTAACAATATAAGTTATTGTACTTCTAAACTTCAATCATACCCATTTTATAATTTGAACAGGTACAAAATAAGGTAACATAGGTTGTAGGGTATATTATACCAAGAGCAGCATTGGTCAAACCTAGAGGAAACTGATGCATACCTCCATTCAGAAACTAGTAGAAACTCATGAAAGTTGGCTCAATGGCTGTGGAGCCTGTATGGAACTAGACTAGGACTTCTGCATGGCAAGACAATTGTATAGCTTGATTTGCTTGGGGGGCTCCCTGGCGGTAGAATCAGAATCCATCCCTGGTGCATGAGGGAGCATTTTGGAGCCCACTACCTATGATGGGACACCTTGTGCAGCCCTGAAGCAGTCAGAAGAACTTGGACTTGCCTATACTAGATATGCCTCCCTCTGGGAGGCCTTGCCTTTTTGTAGGGGGAGTTGCGGGTTGGTTGGGGGAGGGCAGGAAGAGGGAAAAGGGGGATCTCTGATTGGTGTGTAAAATGAAAAAATAATTTCTTAATAAAAATGAAAAAAAGAGGATGCAATCTGCTAGAAGAATGGGCCTCTAGATTGAGGAAGAACATTATATGGAAACAACACGCAATGAGGAGATCTAAATATAACAGCTTCCTAGGAAAAAGAGACTTCCCTTCAAAACCTGGAGTAAATGTCATACCTTGGCTGTAACCAACAGCCTTCTAAGTGGACTTAATATTCAGTCAACAAGAGGGAAAACATGCCTGGTACTGGAAACCCAGTTAACTACCCAGTGCTAATGAAGTGTTGGCTATTGGAGGAGAAGCTACAACCACTACTTTGCTAAACCAGCGCAATCCCTAACAATAATCTATAAACATTTGTTTATATACCCACAGACAAGTGCAGTCTTTGCCTTCATTGAAGAAACTTCTCTCTGCAACAGATGAAGACCAGTACAGAAAACTACAACTAATCAAAATACAGAAGAGTTATGGGGTCCTAGTGAATGCATCTATAAAACATCCCCACATCTAAGGGTCAGATAACATTGCAGATCAGAGAACAGAAAGATTTCAACCAGAGGATCATGGATTATTCTGTGACATTGTGTCTCCTAATAACAGAGATATGCCCTTAAGGTCTCACTGATATGACTGCTTAAGCATGAGCTACACAAGGACAACACTAATAGATATGCTAAAATGGACAGGGAAAAAGGCCCACGTGGCCTCAAACTTACAAAAAACACAATAGGCAATTGAGGAGAGCTGGAAGTGGGAGATGTGATATTTCCTGGAGAAAAATGAAACTATTGGTAACCTTATGCCAAATGGCCAGTCCTAAAAACATAATACAAGTAACGTTAAGTGGATCCAAACATTAGTCATAAACACACACACACACACACACACACACACACACACACACACACACACAAATACACACACACACACACAAACACACAAACACACAATAAATAATTTTCCCATGTCTACATATGCACATAAAAGCAATTAGTATAAAAAGAGGCCATGATAAGGGAGGGTGCTATGGAATTGTTTGGAGAGAGAAAGGGAAAAGAAAAATGTTGTAATTCTATGATAGTATCAAAAAATGGGAATAATTTAGAAAGTGGAGATAATCATATATCAGAAAAAGAAATAATACTTAATGAATCTACTTGGATATTAAGAGAAGCCCATTTCTCTTTCAGTCTTTTGTTCAAGAAAATATACCCAGTGACATGCAATTCTGCTAGCTTTGATTGGGACCCTGAGCAAGCAAAAACTATGATAAGACCTGAACCAGGTATGGGGTACCTCTTTTAAAGTTATTGATCAGTGTGCTCCCATAGATTTCCCTAATGCAAGATAGGATATTAACATGCTCTAGGTTTTCTCCAGAACTGCAAATAAGACTGCTGAAGCCAAAACATATCTGAATCACAGGATATGGGAAAAATCACACTGGCACTAGCATGGAAGCTTCACCACTACTGAATAGCCTTCATAGTCCTGGAAGTTTCTATGCACTACCTGTAGATTAAGTTTACTCAGTTACCAACACTGTAAGCTACAACAAAAACTGTACTGGAAGGACACGCCCTTTTGTGCAACAATGGTATGAATGTTATGGGAGTAACTTACCACTTTCTAATTGGAATTAAAGCTGATTCCACTAGATGGAACTCATGCCTGGGTCTGTTAACTGTACCAAAATCTTGTGGCTGGCTACATGTAAGGTCCTAGGGGAAAACTAAAACTATTATTATGTCAAATAGAAAGAAACTCTCCCCTTATTATCTTTTTATCCACAGTTAATGCATCTCTCAAACTACATCATAAAGGTTCCTTTTGAAGTAGATGACGTTTAATACAGAAACCCACCACTGGTCATTGAGCGGAAATAAGTCATTGCAGGGTTCCCAGCTTTAAATGGAACATCTGTATCACAATCCCTTTCTTCATGGGATCAATGTCAAGGAGGAGATCAGAAAGGCTGTAAGGTCCAGAGTAGATGCCTGACAGAGGTTGTGATGCCTGTATAAATTCAAGCCACACAAAGCACCATGGTGAACGCAGGAAGGACTCAAGTCCCACCCATAACCCCATGACTGGGGTTAAAAACTGGAGGTTTTTGGCAGAAGAAGAGTCACATTTCTTTAGGTATACTGCCTCTGAGAGACCTTGGTCCAGTGGTTGGTCCTACATATTGGACGGGTTCACTGGGCTCTAAATAAGAGCACATGACATTGGGAGGAAATGGTGTTACTGGGAGGTTAGGAAGGAATTGGAGGGACAATTTCTTCAAAATATAGTATATGCAGGTGAAAAGGCAGCACTTGTAATAGAAAAAGCAAGAATCTAAAAAATAATGGGAAGTTTTTATTCAAAATGAATAATACACATATGAAATATGCTGTGAGTACATATATTCCCTCATAAATGTATTAGTTTTCATTATATATTTTATAATTACAATTTTACTCTTAAATATTAAATAGAGAAAGAAGTAAAGTCAGGGAAAAAAACACTTCAACAGTAATTTTGATGGCAAGCAAGGTTTCCTGAGATATAAGATACGTGATATGATTCTTCAAATTGTTTGAAGTGTCACCTAGTCCTGCTCGTAAGAGCCTTCTCCAACCCCTACTGATTCAAGCTCTGCAAATTTTGGAGCAATGCCATCTTGTCATGTCTGGATTATATTTCTAGAATTAGTTTATAGCTTATTATGAAATTTTAATAGATCTTGAGCACTTCACTATAAAGTCCCAAGTTGCCATATTACTTGAAATTTGCATGAGGAAGGTGTTTTCTAATCCAGCAACCTATAAATTTTAGTATGCTCAACAGCACTCCATCACTGTCAAATGAAATCTGTACGTACAATATAGGTCCTGATCTGGATTTAAAGTCCCAGTTATATTAAAAGCTCTAAAAAGCTCATGGTCACAGTCATGTTACACTGCCTTGGGCCTCCCAGTCTGAACAAATGACTCTATGGCACATTTGTTCCCTTGCATGAGTTAATATGATAAAATAACATCCACTCTATTATAAAGATGTTTTTATAAGATATGAATACCTTCATCATTATAGCTATTCTCAGAAAGTGAAAAGCTCATAGAAGAATCACTGTCTCTTTATAGTAAGCCAACGAATGGAGCAAATGAACAGCCAGAGGGCTAGAGTTAATAAAGGTCCTCCACTATGATAATGCTTAGTAGATTGTCAGAAACAGAACAATTCTGATGATCTGAGGACTATCAAGTCATCAATGTGATACAGGAGCCTAGGGCTGGGAAAGCCATAGCATGCTACTTCAATGCATAAGAGATGGCATACATGTTGCCTAGTGGACACAGCCAAAAATTGTTTTCCACCCAACTTCAATGTTGCTTGACAACTGGGTATTTCACTCACTTGGTGCTTCTTGCACATTTCTTCATTCTTATTTTTCCCCTTGTCACTAGCCTTCCTTACCATTTTATTTTGGATGCATACAGTATGTTTTATTTCATTGGGATAGTGGTGGAGAAAACATCATTTTAGGATAAATGTGTCTTGTTTCTCATTTCTACAGGATTTAAATATACTTTTGGGTTGACTTTGGAAAACAAAAATTAATTGAGCCTATTTGGATGAATTACATTTAGTTTTCACTTGAGAAGTGTATGTTTTGTTTTTTTTGTTTTTTTGTTTTTTTTGTTTTTCGAGACTGGGTTTCTCTGTGTAGCTTTGCGCCTTTCCTGGAGCTCACTTGGTAGCCCAGGCTGGCCTCGAACTCACAGAAATCCGCCTGCCTCTGCCTCCCAAGTGCTGGGATTAAAGGCGTGTGCCACCAACGCACGGCGAGAAGTGTATGTTTTAAGAAAGGTTGGAATGTTTTAGTTTGAGCATATTGTCTACTACTACCAGTGGTTTACTATGGGATATGATTGTGAGGTTGTTTTTAAGAGAGATTGTTCATTGTATAAAGGTCTTAGATGAGAATTTATGACATGCTGGTAATTCACTGTTAATACTGTCTGCCTTTTACCATGTGAGGAATTCATGATTTATTGTTTTGTGTCAGAACAAACTGAGAATAAACAAAGAACTTTCTGATTGTGGAGACTTATGGGCCCACCTATGGTACACAATTCCCTCTCTCCAATAATCTTTCATAACCAATTATTCATAACCAATAATTCTATATTGAATAATAGACTAATGAGTCATTGCTCCATTCAGTCTAATCAGAAAGCACTTGGTTATGTTTGTAAAAATCATAATACTGTTGTACCAATGGGTACAACCTTTCCTGGAAGGTTGCCATTGTAATTTGTAGAGTTAACAACTGTTTAAGAATGTTGATGCCTGTTTCCTTCAGCCTGAATAGAATTTTCTAGCACTCATTAAGTTAAGAATTAGGGAGAAGTTATTCGGAACAACTACAGTTTGATTTTTTCATGTTATATATTGCTGAGTCTAGGTTGTTTTCAGTCATATGGTCTTATCATCTAATTCTGGTGGGCAGTCAAGAGGAATAACAAGAACCTATATTGTTTTTGAAGCTTCTGGGGCCTCTATAACCAATGACCTTTATTGGTATATCCCACACCTGACACTAATAACTCAGAGCTTCTAGAAACATCATTATCCACCCATTCAGGATCTCTCCTTTTTAATTGTTTTTTTTTAAAACATATTTTAGGTGACTTTGTATAGAAAGTGTTTCTAGGTATTGGAGCTATCACTAAGTAATGGGATGGGATAAAAGGGTTCTGGGCTGAGAGCATCAACAGAAGGGAGGAAAGGTTGGTGTGCCACCAGGATCTGTGTAGACTAATTGAAATGGGGGCAGTGAAGAGAATCCAAATCAGATAGTCTACTAGAATGCTGGGGACAGGACTGCAGAATGGCAGTGAAGGGTGGGAGTGAAAGTGAATGTAGCCTCCCCTGCCAGCTTGGCCACCAGGTTCCCAGGCAGTATCAGCAGGAGTTGGCAATAGAGACAAAGCAATGGGATTATAGAGAAAGGTTGTAGGAGAAGACCATCCAGTGAAGTTTTATGAGGGTCACCATTTTGGTTTGTGCCATGTAGTCCCAGTAACCAAGATGGTGGTGAAGTTACATGACAATTGTCCTGTTAATGAAGTTATTAGTAAAGTTGGCAGCCACACCACGTGCTTACTTCCATCTTGATGAGATTGCCCAGGCAAAATGGTAGGAACCACATGATTGTTTTCTCCTCCAGGTGAAATCCCTCACATAGTAAAGTAATCCCCTTTTTCTCCAAAACAACATCTTAATTAGGCAGGTTAGTATGGGTATAGAGGGAGATGGTATCTATGGCCTAGGTAGATAGGCCAAAAAGAACAAAATAAAGAAATAGCATAAGGAATTTCATTGTCTCAGCTCAAATGGTCTGAGTCCATAGGTGCATGATTCACAAAACTAGGTAGATGACTCTCAGACTATAGAAGAGATAAAGATCCCTTTGGAAGTCACTTTCTAAGAAATGTTAACAGCCCAGTTCCAGAATGGGGGAAAGGGTTGCATTATTCTTTCCTCTTTTTTCCAGTTGCAACATGGAAAGGCTAGACTGATCAAGGGCACTATTTAGAGGATTTTGCTTCTGGAGTTGGAGGTCAAATCTTATCAAGAGCCAATGTTGCTGTTAGCTTAAACAGCACATTAAAATTTGCTACCTTAACTTACCTTACTTGATAGGTAAGGGGCTTATCAGCCAGATCAACATCTGAGGTAAAATTTAAGGATCTAGGTTTAGAATTTTGAGCAGGTAAAATGGGAAGTACAGAACTGGAGGAATAAATGGAAGGACTGGAATGAAGATAGAGCAGAGACTTGACAGTGGAGAACTTCAGTTTTTTTTTTTTTTTTTTTTGCCATTTTATCTATTGACATATCTAACTTGGTAAGAATTTTGGAAGTGGAAAGTACTGAATTTAGGCAAGGTGTGGTTGTTGTTTAATTGATATTGAGGCCAGATCTGAAGGGAAAGTTACATAAGAGTAGCAGATCTGATGTTGGCAAGACATGCATTTTTGAGGTTTAATTTTATACACACCAAAAGTGTCCCTGGGAACAAACATTATGAATCATCTCATAAGACAAGTGGAATGCTACAGTTGTTCCCCAAGTCATTATCCAGGGTCAAAAGTGGCCTGAAGAGCTAGCCTGAATTGTAGCTGAGGGTATGACCTGTGTGTGAAAATCAGGTGGCTACAGCTGAGAGCAAAGTTGAGGAATTTCTGGAATTCAGCAGAAGATCTAGGTCTGGTATTCTTTCAGACACTAGCCAGGCCTTACCTTCTCAGAAAGAGTGTGGTAGATGCATGCCAGCAGACAAACAACAAAGAGTGTCTGCTGATGTGGTCAGAAGCTAGTGAGAAAGAGGGAGGTAAATGAGGAAATGACCAAACTTAATTTACATAATTCACCCCAAACCCATAGGTTTAAAGTCATGACTGCTGGTGTTTAAGCAGTACTAATCACACAAGCTGTCATAATCATGATGGGATGGGTCTTAGAAAATAGGGAGATGGGTAAGGGAGAGAAGGAAAGTCACCAAGAGGGGAGGACTAGAATGCAGGATCCACAAAATGTTAAATTGGGATTAACTGAGGTGATTCAGAAGTAGTAGAATCCTGACAAACATCGGCAGAAGCAGAATTTTCCTTTAATCCGAACAACTGAAGGACCACAGTCTCCCTGGGGAAGTAAAGACTGTGTAAACATGTCTTAGAGATCTTGCAGTTTTATCGGGCTTTCAATAGTTGGGATGGTCTAGTCCAGTCCCATGGAGGCTCCACAACTGTTGGTCTAAAGTACATGAGCTCCCACTAGTTTGGTTTGGTTGTCTCTGTAGGTTTCCCTGTCATGATCTTTGTTGGCAGCAGGCGCTGAACAGGCCTTGTGCATAGGCTGTTTGCCCTAAGTTGCCCTAAGGTGCCCTTTTGTCCTTCCTCTTTTCCTGTGGTCAGTAAGTCACCAGATGTTTACGATATAACTATTGCTGGAACATTGTTTCAAGAATCAGCTCTCTGCTTGAGGTCTTCCTGTTTGGCTGAGCTGCTGGATTGCAGATGGCAACCTGAGGAATGTACCCTGACCATGGAGAGAAGGAAGTAGCAGGGTATATTAGGCTGATGGATAGTCAATAAAGGAGCTCTCTTTGAATGACGAACCACAGTGTGTCCAGAGTGCTGTTTAATCTCGGCGTCCCTCGCCAGTTCTTGGTTCCCGGCTGTGCAGGTCGCAGAAATCTTGATGCCCCTTGCTCATAGAATCACTCTTCTCTCTCTTCAACTGGGCTCCTGGAGCTTGGCCTGGTGCTTGGCTCTTTCTGCATCTACTTCCATCAGTTACTGGATGAATGCTCTATGATGACAGGGTATTAGGCCCTTTTGTATAAGTGAGACAGTTGTATAGCTTGATCTGCTTAAGTAGCCCCATGACAGTAGGATCAGGATCCATCCCTGGTGCATGAGCTGGCTTTTTGGAGCCCACCACCTATGGTGGGACACCTTACAGAGCCTTGATGCAGGGGAAGGGCCTTGGAACTGCCTCAACTGAATGTACCAGGCTCTGCTGACTCTCCATAGAAGGCCTTACCTTCTTGTAGGAGGCAATAGGAGGTGGTGTGGGGAGGGGGCTGCTGGGGGGTGGGAGGAAGCAAGAGAAGGGGACCTGTGGTAGGTATGTAAAAATGAATAAAAAATTTCTTAATAAAAATGGGTTGAAATGGAAGGGTCCATCTGCAGGTCAGTTTCCTGAAGTTCCCCCATAGTCTCAAAGTGGAAGATACCAGCAGAAGATTCCCAGATCTGAAAGCCCCCAGGTGTCATCAGTGAAGCCAACTTCCTATGCAGAGCCTCTTAGTCCAGAGAGGCTTTCAAGCCATAACTCAAGAATGAATATTCACATTCCCCTTCGTCTATAGATGCTCTGATTCTATGAATCCAGGTCATGTCCAAGCGACAACTTCTAATGGCACTGTTCCTTATCCTTTGCCTCTTACATTCTTTCTGTCTATTTTCTGGGATGTCTCCTGTGTCTTGAAGAGGCTTATTAGAGATGTCCAGTCTAGCACAGAGCATTCAACAGTCACTTACTCTTGGTACCTCTACCAGTTAGAAGTCTCTTTATTAACTGCTTCTCTGACAAAGGCTCAGATGCCTAGCTAACCATACTTACTATCTGATTAAGTGCTAAGTAACAATGATTTATAAAGTTTAATCCTACAGAATGGAAAACTATGTCTTATTTAGGCAATACAAAGTTTTAAGACTTTCCTGGAATTTTTGTTAAATCTGATGTAATTCATATTTGTTTAGTTTGCATTAATTCTATACATAGATAATATGTAGTTTTCTACAAATCAATAACAGACATAGTTAGAAAGAAATCAAGAAAATAATGTTTTCTAATTGTAAAAATAGAATATAAAACTAACACTGGATGTATGAGAGTACATGAGAAATAGTTATAATGAAAACTATAGCATACTTAAGAACAAAATTAAAAACATGTGAAAATGGAAAGACTTCATGTTCATGGAATAACAGAATTAATATTTTAAAAATATCTATAATAGAAAAAAATGAATCATCTTCGTCAAGCTTCCAATGACACTTAATAAGACCAAGAAACAGTATCAAAAATTATATAGAAGAATCCTTCATAGCAATCCTGAGGAGGTGTAAAGCAATGCTGGAGTCATAAACATATCCCATTGTGAATTATGATGCATAGTGTTATGGTAACTGCACCATGGTGTGGGAGTCTCTGGGATAAAACTGTGAATTACTGTGACCTATGGATGGGGCAGAGTGCAGAATGATCTTCCACTAAGCTATCCTTCCAGAAAGAATTTCACAAACTATGGAAAGTCTATGTACTTGTAAGCAAAGACATGATGGAATGCTATCATTTCCCTGTCATCTCAGTGGGAAACACAAAAGCCTAGGAAGAATATTCTTGGATCTTTTCACATTATGTGACTACAACATTGAATAGATTTTTCTGTAATATGTAGAACACAGAAAGAATGAATAATGATGTTTACAAGGAAACTATGATCAAGGAAAGATAACCACTAAGAGAGGAGGCAGGACAGGAGAGGGACTTAGGAGGCACTGACATAATCAAAGTACATTATACACCTGTGTGAAGTCTCCTAATGTTTTCATTATTGTGTACAATAAATATGTGCTAATGTGATTAAATGAAAACAAGTAAAAATGAAAGGAACAATGAAAGACTAGAAAATTGTTCAGAGATGGAGAAAGGCAGAGAGTTAAAGAAAGGGAGACAGAGAAAGTGTGTGAATGCATGAGAGAGAGAGGCAAGAGAGAGAGAATAAAAATATAAAAAGCAAAAATTAAAGTGTTCCAAGTTAAGAAATGATGTGCACTATTATTTAAATGTAAATGTCTGAACAATTTTGGGTTACTGCTGTACAACA
Source organism: Peromyscus melanophrys (assembly GCA_902168415.1). Classification (NCBI taxonomy): domain Eukaryota; kingdom Metazoa; phylum Chordata; class Mammalia; order Rodentia; family Cricetidae; genus Peromyscus; species Peromyscus melanophrys. Next base: position 31,562 of record CABHPR010157808.1, on the reverse strand, counting down.
CTGCATGACCGTTGTGAACATTTTTGCACTTTATAAGTTCTGAAATGACTGTAAGAAAAAGAAGAGTGTTCCTGATGAAGTAGCTAATACATCACAGAAAAATTCCTCTTTCCACAGTAGATAAAATACACTTATTTTATCAGCTGTACTATACAAATATAAATCATGAAATTATTTAGCAAGTGAGTCAATTTAATATTCATACTACATGAAAATACGTACACATATATTTAATTTGGTGCATCGGAAAGAAGACAGAGCGATCATTCTTTACCTAGCTCAATTTGTTCCTAAACTTTAGTTCTGAAAGTGTGCCAAGTAATCTTGCTTGAAAATTGGCCCCTGTAGATGACCACACATTGCCTAATGTTGCTTGTTCTTATGTGAGCAACCTGGAATCATCAAGCAGAGAGGCAAGGCATCCACTGGCTTTTCTTATACCACAATAATTCCTGGGCTTCATTTGGGCCATACCTTACTAAAAAAATTTTCATTTCACTGAGACCTGCATAAAATTTCTTGGGTGATTAAATATAGCTTCATAATACAAATAATGAATACAGAAAAAATGTTGGAACAAACATTTAAAGTAAGATAAATGATTTAGTACAGATGTTTTTAAATCCTTATGTAGATTTTCTATGTAATTGTGAGAAAAATTGTCGGTTGGAAATTTTTAGGCATAAAAAGAGGATTTCTTTTTTTTTTTTTTGCTTTTTCCTCATCAAGTTGGCTGAAGGTAAGTATTTTCAGAATGAGAAGTGATTAGATATGTAAAGGGATATAGGAGCTCTTTAAAAAAATCAACGGACAAGTATCGTTTGCTAATTTTATAAGTAATTCAGAATTTTTGTCAACAGGAATGTGGAGTTGATAGAATGAAATTCTAAAACAAAGATTCATACTTGGAGATTGAAGTTATAGAAAACATTGGCTTTGGACTGTCAGGTAGTAGAAACACCCTATCACCGTTAATAGTTATTATCTTAGGAAAATCTATTATACTCCTATTAAAAAGTTAAATTTATTCATAAACATAGTTAATTAACATTATTAAGAAATAATTAATCATGAATTAAGTTTGCTTTCTATCTTTGTTCACAATATGTGCAAAATTTCAAACACTCAATAAAAATTAGGAACACAGAATCATGATTGGACCCTTGGCTCAAAATCTTTTTTATGTACATAGACCCAATTATATTAAATCATCTTAATTTATTTGATATTTTTATATTATTTAACTATTCTAAAATAAATGGGAAATAGTGGCTTATACAGTCTAATATTTTTGACTAAAGAAATTAATTCATAATAGTACCAATTTCACTAATATCATGAAGTATGCTAACCAATATGAGATCATACCCAAGTGAGGCTTTCTCTGTCTCTATTTGGTAGGTTAAATTTCTTGCAGCCACAAACTGCAAAATAATATTGTTTAAGAGAAAATGCAATTAGAAAAAGACTTGTAAATGTATATACAGGAAAACATTTTTCAAATCATACAGACTAAATATTGTGTTTAATTTCTCCAGATTTTAGGACCACTATGAATGCCTGGAATTACACAAATGAGCTTAACTTCATGCTTATGGGACTGACAGATTCCAAGGAGATCCAGCTGGTCCTCTCTGTGTTGTTCCTCCTTATGTACATGGTCACTGTCCTGGGGAACATAGGCATGATGCTGATCATTCGTCTAGATGCCCAGCTTCACACTCCAATGTATTTCTTCCTCACCCACCTGTCATTCCTTGACCTTAGTTACTCAACTACCATCACACCTAAAACCTTAGAGAACCTGCTGACTTCCATAAAGAACATCTCCTTCATGGGCTGCTTCATCCAATTGTACTTTTTTGTCCTCTTGGCAGCTGCTGAATGCTTTATCCTCTCCTCAATGGCCTATGACCGCTATGTAGCTATCTGCAATCCCCTGCACTATCCAGTTATTATGTCAACAAGGCGCTCCCATGCTCTCATCACTGTCTCCTACATGATTGGAGCTATGGATTCCTCTGTAACCGTCTTTTGCTTAAGCACACTGAATTTCTGCAACTCCAAGGTAATTCACCATTTCTTTTGTGACACATTCCCAATTTTAGCCCTGTCCTGCAGCGATACCTATGATGCTGAAGTCACTATATTCATTTTAGCTAGTTCTACTCTACTACTGTCCCTTATCACAATATCCTCATCTTATGTGTCCATTCTCTCGACAGTTTTGAAGATAAATTCTTCTTCAGGTAAGCACAAAGCCTTTTCCACTTGTGCCTCTCACCTCCTTGGAGTTACTGTCTTTTATGGGACTCTGATTTTTACTTATTTGAAGCCAAGTAAATCCTACTCATTGGGAAAGGATCAAGTGGCTTCTGTTTTTTATACTATTGTGATCCCCATGCTCAACCCACTGATTTATAGTCTCAGAAACAAAGAAGTGAAAAGTGCTGTCATTAGAGTTGTGAAAAAAAGAGAGGGCACCCAGAGATTAAAATAAAAATGTTGTTAGATATTTAAAAACTTTTCTTTTCCCACTGAGCACTTCTTTACTTTCTGTCTCTGTATGAACCTGACAGCTTCTTTTCATCTTCCTAAATCTGTGGAGCTTCACTTCCATTACCAAAGTTTGGGCGTTTCTCAGAATGTGACTTTAAAAGTCTGTGTCATTACTGAAAGTCAGGACATGCATATTAAACTAAATATTTGTGATTATCAGAGCAAATAGCATGTAATGTCAGAAAATATACTTATAATTCTTAAGCTTATATAGTAGTTAATATATTATTAAATTTCAAATATCTGTGTTAGGGAACATAACATTGACACATTACCAATGTCAGAAGTCATTCTCTTTGTAATATAAAAGAGTTTGTTATAGATCCTATCCATAGTGAGTGAAATTTTAAGCCTCATTTTCCTCAGTTGCACAAAATAAATAATTCCATGTCCATTTGATAACAAAATGGATATAACACATTGAAGAAAATGATAACCTCTGCTTATCATAATTTAAAGACTTTGGTAAATTTCATTCATAGTATGTTTGAAGCATATTCACAAATATTTAACCAGTTTTTCAGGTAATTTAATTACAATTATACAAATAGCTAGAAATAAAATCAATAGTTCTGAAATTTGGATTTGAGTTAAATTATTGAAGTAAAATTAAATGATAAGGAACTAGTATACTGTAATATTGGTGACAATGAGGAAAATAAAGTTATTAACAAAAAGAAGCACTGTGATAATTACTATTATGTATTTCCTTGTTCTTATCAATCAACAATTTGCTTGTATATCTCTATATGTGAAACACTTAACAAAACACTTGTCATTTCCTCTATATGCTTTTGCAACTTTCTTTATTCACTTAAAGCCTAAGATTTGATTATCTTTGTCATTATAAGTTATGAGTTGATGTATTCTCAGTGCGGATAAGACCTCATATTTTATCTTTCATTGCTTTAGAGCTCATATCCTATACACACATCAAGTCAGAATTCTGGATTCTTTAATAAACCTGTGTGTGCATCTGCTAAACTTTTGATAGTAAGATCAACTGGGATATAGCAACTATTTTTCCTTATATTCTTTTACTGTCATTTATGTTTTAATTTACATTTGTAAAATATTTAAAATAAATCTTTCCAGAGCTTTTATTGTATTGTAAGAAAGAAACACTCTAAAGCATATTATTGACAATAAATTTACATTATGTTGAAAGTCACAAACATTTTCAGATAGAGTACTAAATTTATTTTTGGGGTTATATGTATATATCATATTATTTCTCTTTAATGTATCTTCTATTTAAAAATTGTTTTAGAAAATGTAGTAGAACTCTTTTAGGCTTTAACTTTGTTGATCTTTTGTGATTACATAGATATTTAGTACACATTTATATATTTTCTCTCTGAAATACGTTAACTATTTAGAATTGTATTGATTTACTAGATTTGTAAATACTCTATTATGTTTATTTTCACAAATTCAGACACTCCATGTTTTTAAAATATCAAATATTTCCCTATTTTATCCCTTTAAAGGACTGACATTATACTATGTTAATCCTCCATGAACATTATGTGTTATTTTTTCTCAAGTGACTGTGTTGTCTGCCATCTACATTGTTGCTATTCCTATTGGTTTATGTTTGTGATAATTAATAACACTTTAATAAATGTTCACAAGTAACATTTTCCTAGTCTGTTTTTCTTTTATTTTGAATATGCCTAGTTCCATTTATTTTTTTTCATTTTCTGTCAAAGTATATTACTAGTATTCAATATGCATTTATTTTTAAATATAAATTTTACTAAGATATTATTCATGAAGATCTAACTTAATAGTTTGTAACATATTTATAGGAATGTAAAGGCATTACAGCTTTCAACATTAGAATATCTTTTACAGATATCATGTATGTGTGAAATGTATATTTATAGCCTTAGAACTAGTGCTAATCTTAGATAAGGTCAAAAAAGTCTCTGGCCTCAGTGGAACAATTGTAGTTTATTGTAGTGAGTGGGTTACTGAGGGTTCTCATCTCTAAAGAGGACATCAGTATTGTATACATGGTATTTCTATTGTATTTGTCCCTGCTATCATTTTCCTCTTATTTTTTTTTCATCTTCCTCCAATTACTACTGACTCCTTCCCAACTTTTGTACGTACGTTTGTGAGTTAGGACTTGTGCAAGTAGCCATAGCTATTGGATGCTCATCATTGAAACATCCTTGACATGAACAAACAACAGTGTTTCATATTACTCTTCTGAATCCCCCAGCTGCCTGTCTTCTGCAGTGTTACCAGGACCATAGAGGAGTGATATAGATGTCTTATTTAGCACAGAGTACTCAAATGTCACTTATTCTCAGCACTTTGTATAGTTAAGAATCTCTTCATTATGCACTATGAGATAGTGAGAGAATTGAGTTGTTCCTACTACAATGATCTTATTAACTACTATAAAAATGACCATTCTCTCTAGATTCATAGCACTTGACTGTTATACATAAGTCAATTGAGTTAAATAGAAGTATGATATGAAACAATTATTAGAAACAGTAGACTGGTTCATAGTTCATGTGTTTCCATTCATTTGGCTATTTGTCCCTGTGCTTTATCCAACCTTGGTCTCAATAATTCTCGCTCATATAGACCCTCCTCTTTCTCGCTAATTGGACTCCCTGAGCTCCACCTGGGACCTAGCCATGGATCTCTGCTTCCAGATCCCTCAGTCATTGGATGGGGTTTCTAGCATGACAATTAGGGTGTTTGGCCATCCCATCACCAGAGTGGGTCAGTTTGGGCTGTCTCTCAACCATTGCCAGCAGTCTATTGTGGGGATATCTTTGTGGATTTCTGTGAGCCTCTCTAGTACTTTGCTTCTTCCTATTCTCATGTGGTCTTCATTTATCATGGTCTCCTATTCCTTGTTCTCCCTCTCTGTTCTTGATCCAGTGGGGTCTCCAGCTCCCCCAAATTCTCTTTCCCTCGACCCTCTCCCTTCATTTCCCCCACTTATGACCAGGCTGTTCATGAAGATCTCATCCATTTCTCCATCATTGGGGGATCCCCGTGTCTTTTTTGGGGGTCCTATTTTCCAATGGCTGAAGGGCCCCCAACTGGATCAGGCCCTCTAAATGGGTGAGACAGTTGATTGGCTTGAACAGTTTGGGAGGCATCCAGGCAGTGGGACCAGTGGGACCAGGTCCTGTGCTCATTGCATGAGTTGGCTGTTTGAAACCTGGGGATTATTCAGGGTCACTTGGCTCGGCCTAGGAGGAGGGGCCTGGCCCTGCCTGGACTGAGCCTACCAGGTTGATCTCAGTCCTCAGGGGAGGCTTTGGGCTGGAGGAGGTGGGAATGGGGGGTTGGCTGGGGGGAAGAGGAGCGGGGCGGGAGGGGGGAGAACAAGGGAATCCATGGCTGATATGTAGAACTGAAAGGTATTGTAAAATAAAAAAAAAAAACATATTGTAGACAAGCATAAAAAAAAGAAACAGTAGACTGACTATTTTGCTTATTTTTCATAAGCATTCAACTTTTTCATTAAATGCAAAGACAAAATGTGTTAGACATGGAAGCACATGACTATAATTCAAGGACTAGTGTGGCCGAAGCAGGAGGATTTTCCGGAGTTTGAAGCAAGCATGGTCTATATAACAAGACTGAGTCTTTATAAAACAGAAAAGGAAAACATGAGAAAAGAGTGGAGGGAGACGAAAGGGAGTGAGGGAGAGGAGAGAGAGTAACTGGAGGAGGAAGAGGACAGTAATAAATAAAAATAAAAAGAATCTCTTCATTAACTGTTACCCACAGAAATGAGAAGCTTCACTGATGAAAGCTGTTAGCTGCACTTATCTATGTGTGTAATCTAGAAGACAGCTGTCCAATTACATTTTACCTTACAAATCTACCTGGCTTTAGGCTTGTCTATTTGTATGGCTAGGAAATATACATTCTTTGTGTAAGCAAGAGTAGTCAAATGATCTGTAACATTTTAGACTGTCAAAATTGAGAACGATATTCAATTTTAGTTGAGGTATCTTACCAACTTTACATTAAATGTGCAAAGCATTTATATAGAATCATTACTAATAGAAGCTATAGTCAACATAAAATATTTTATAATTGTTATTCAATGTAATTATTATATCCTCTGTAGAGCATTGCCTACCTCAGTCTATATAGTAAGGATGATGACAACATAGAAAACTGAGGTAAAAACCAAGGACATTTTGTCTCTTGAGTCTAATCTCATCTTGTTTCATGAGAAATATAAAACCTAGGAGGATATAGCAATAGGAATACTAGTTTCTTAGGTTATGATGCTAATATAGAATGTTGTAAAAGTATAACTCAAAATTAATCTATAAATAAAATCATATTATGGAAAATCACATGTTTGCATATATTTACTACACCCAAGAGCTTGGACTCAAGCTTCATATCCCAAAAGTCAGGTATAAAATAATCTCTAATATGTCTCCTAATATAACATAGACCCAATTCTTCTTTTCTGGCATTCGTGCTATATTTTCTTACAACATTAAATTTATAAATATAATTTGTTTTTTTCATTTTTTATATATAGAAGATTGAACATTGCCTCTTACACATGTGGCAAATTCTTTGCATTGGGCCTATATCCCTAAACCTTTTTCCTTTTATTTTGAGCCAAAAATTACAGACAATTGTCTCATTTGACTTGAGATTTCATTGCCCTCATCTTACTTTCCTGGAGTTTTGGCCTCAAACAGGAGGCTGAACACTCATTGGCCTTTTTCTTCTTTCAGTGTAATATTTGAGTGTTTTTCTACATGTATGTATGTGCTATTCATGGCTGGAGCTCAGGAAGGATAGAAAAGGGAGTCAGATACCCTGGAATTAGAACTATGGACAGTTGTGAGTTGTGATGTGTGTAATGAGAGCTATATACAACCCTCTGCAAGCACAGTACTTACCCACTGAGCTATCTCTAGCCCCAATACTTTGAAGAAGACATTCCTTTTCCCTTTTATTGCTTCCTCTGACTTAAGACCTCCAATATTTTGTATAACATAGTCTGAAGAATGAATAACACAATTGGTAGAGGGAAAAGTGTGTTCTTTCCTTCATTCCAATATAATAAACTTTAAATAAGAGGCTATGCAACCAAGAATGTTAAGTTTTAATCCTAAAGCCAGTCTTAAGAAATACAGTTGGAACCATTTAATTTTGTGTACTGTTTTCTGCAGTAAATGGTGATACCACACATATCTCTTAGAATGCTTATGAGCCCTAAATGGAATGATACATGCTACTAAATGTAGTAAATATCTAGCATAATGCATGTAAGTATGGATTATTAATCATTAAGGAGGAATGTTTCTCTAGATCCATTAGTCTTTTTTAATATATTTGAAAATAAAATTGGCAAAGACAGTGTAACTATAGAAAACCAACAATATTGTTTTATAAAACATTTTACATGACATGGGTGTGTATATATTTTTCTTTGTATTTTATGAAGAATGGACAGTAGAATGCTTGTGAATAGACTAATAATTATGATAAAATGATGCCAGGTGAAGGAAGGAAACTTCACAATGTCTATGTGTTCAGATTCTCATGTGCCTCTCTTTATAGCAGCACATTTCTTGAGGAGAAGTAAAAACATTCCTGAAATTTAGAAGACACACTTTCAGAAAGTAGAAAAGAAAATTTCTTGATGACTATCTTGTACACAGAAATGACTATCTTGTACACAGCTACATCTAAGTGATATTTCTGGTTCTTATTTTGTTTTGGTAGGGGAGGGCATTTCTACTTTTTATGGCTCTTAGTGAGACAGAAACTTCTTGTTCTGTGGTTGTATATGAGAAATCCATAAATGAGCAATTGAGTGGAATAGAAAATTCACAAAATAAGTACAATTGATCTAAGAGTACATACACATGTTTAACATCAATATCCAGGAGCAAAATGCAAAAAAAAATCTGTATTGAGATTTAATCTTATACATTGAAAATGGCTGTGATAAGGACCATCAGAGAAAGCAGGGAAGGATGAAGTCCAATACTAATATTTGTGTGTGTATGTTTGTGTTTGTGTTGATGGAATGTAAACCAGTGAAGCCTTTTTAGAACTTTCTATACAGGTTCTTCAAAAGATAAGATGAGATTTTCCTTATGATACATCTATATTACACACACACACACACACACACACACACACACACACACACACACACA
>CABHPR010157808.1:0-22811 GCA_902168415.1 Peromyscus melanophrys | reverse complement strand
ACACACACACACACACACACACACACACACACACACACACACACACATATATATACCTAGAGTAAGGACATATACTGTACCTTTGAGAGAAGCACATTCATATAACAGATCACAATAACCAAGGCTTGGAAGCAGCCTAGTTGTCATCAACAGAGGAGTAAAGAAAACTTGTCTCATATACAGACTGCAGTATTCTTAGGAAATTATATAGACAAATACTGTTGTTTGTTTAAAAAATAGTAGAAATGGAGATCATTATATTAAGTCAAATTAACCAGACAAGAATAAATGTCATATGATTTCACTTACGTGGGAAATATGAATACAAACCAGCATGAAATAGTAAAAGGTATTATTTAGAAAGAGGAATATTATCATCCAGGTTGAAGAGAGAGAATGAGACAGGGAAGCAGACAATTAACATTATCAAAATGAAAAACACATCATTGGAAAATATTGATGAACTAAATGAAAACTAAACCTAGAGGAAAGGAAATATTTCCATTTCCTAAGGAGTGGCAGAAAAAGAAATTATAACATAATAGAAAAAATAACTCAGGAGAGGAGGAAGAAGAAAGACAAGACAGAAATTTAAAAAAAAAACCTTGCTCAAGGTGAGTGGATGAACTCAGTGTCTTCATGAGGAACATTTATGCAGAAAGTCATTCTTAACCATAACACTTTTTTTTCCAATAATTTTACCTTTGGTTAATTTGTTATTTTTGTTAGCTAATATTATTTCCTTCTTGGGTCTCTGAAGGAGTTGAAGATTATTTAGTTATAGTTGAAGATTAATTAGGATAGAAAGTGAATTAGATAGAATAGGATAGATAATAGAATTATTTTCTCTGAATTTGTTAAATACAAATAGACTAGACATTGTTTAGGTATTTATTACTTGTATATATTGTATATAGTTATTGTACTTCTGTATATAGTTTTTCTTATGTTAGTTATAAGCGTTTTCCTTTTTTCTTTTTATTAAAATAGAAAGGGGGAAATATGGTGATATTTTCTTTTGTAATTAAATGGTAATTGTATGTTAATAAATAAAGTTGCCTGGGGGTCAGAGCTATTAGCAAGCCATAGGAAAGCAGGGCAGTGGTGGTGTACGCTTGTGATCACAGCACTTGGTAGACAGAGCTAGGTAAGTCTCTGTGTGTTCAGGGATACAGCCAGCATTGGATACACATGCCTTTAATCTCAATACCAACCCTAGAACACCTGGAGGTCTATACAGACAGGCCGTGATGAGGCAGTCCTGTGGTTGGGTTTACAACCAATGAGAAGGCAGAACAGAGACTATATAAAGACTTTAACACAGGAAGTAGCGGCTCCTTCGGAGAGGTAGGATCACTGCAGGAGGAAGGGTAAGGTTTTAGCTCTTAGCTCTGACCTCTTGGCTTTCTTCTTTGCATTGGTAAAAAAAAAAAAAAAAAAAAAAAAGAATTTCATATAGTAGTGCTCTATATCTTTTCTGGCATTCCCTTTCCCTTCTCTAATTCTTTCTGTGCCTGTAAAGGCTCTCAAATATTTATTTTAATATTTTATGGCATATGTAACTTATTGAGTCTATTTAGTGTTGTTCGTACAAATGTGTTTAGAACTGATCACTAGGATATCTTATTAGTTAGCTGGATATCTTATGAATTAGCTAACTAAAGAGAAAACTTATTTCCTTCTCTCAGAGCCTGTAACTTTTCATAGAATTTTGAGAACTTGTAAAGCTGATCTGTTTGTTACAGTTTGCATGTATGTTAAAGTCTGCTGATTATATTGCCTGATCCTTAGCAATTAAGATTCTTCTTCTGCATTGTATTGTCTTCAGTAATGTTGATCAAGTGTATGATTTGTGTAAAAGTAACTCCATTCATCACACAAGTAAACCATATTCTAAAATTCTGAAGTATTCATTCCTTCTGAAGAAACTACAGGAAAATTAATTTAAGAATGAAATAAACAAGATGCATATGAATCTCTTATTCTTCATCACTGTGAAACTGTCATATTCTATTTTTACTGGTTTTGAGAAAATGATCTTCAATGAAATATTGCACCCTTTAAAAAACCATGTTTTAAATTCATTTCATTATTTTTAATTTTTTATTTTGATATTATAATATAATCACATCATTTGTATTTTCCATCCAACCCTCCAAGTCCTCCTACATACCTTTCCTTGCTCTATTTCTAATTCATGGCCTCTTTCTTTCATTAATTGTTTTTACATGCACCTATGTATCCCTACATACAAAAAATTCCTATTTGCAACTAGTTGAGTTCATATAATGTTACTTATATTTGCTCTTTTCACTGATGATCATTTTGTATTGGATAACCATTGGTGTACTCTTCCCTGTGGAAGTCTTTCTCCTGTTCTCAAAATTCTTTGGTTGCCAATCAGAATACATATATATGGAGGCAAGTCACAATGGATGAATCTCCAAAACCTCCCACTCCTAAACCTGAAAGATTACTGAGGATGAGAGGACAAATTGAATATAAGAACCAGAGGAACTATGTATGTGCTGTGAGATAGCATCTACAGTGAATGTCAGAAGCTACACCCATGACATCTTACCAACATGACTTCCTAAACATAAGCTGAATAATTAAAACCATAATAAACATGGTAAAGTATAGGGGAAAGCTCAAGAGACCTCAGCCTTACTCAAAGAACTATAGGCAGCTAAGAATGAGATGGTGATAACAGTTGTTTATTCAATACTAAATGGCCAACTCTGAAAACATAAGTACAAATAACATTATACAAACTGAACACACTGCCTTTATCTATGTAGGAATACATATGTATATACATATATGTAGATGTTAGTAACAGCAATTTATGGAACAGAGGTCATAAATTTTAAAAAGACCTAGGAGATGTATACGGAAGAGACTGGTTTGAGGAAAGTGAAAAGGAAAGTGAGGTAATTATATTAAATGAAGTAATTCTATTAATATGCCCAAAACAATCATGCTTCTAAAATCTACCTTTTGAATGGCTGGTTTCAGTAGAAGCTGAGTATAAGGAGGGATTGCTTTTGTCATTTTACTCTATGCTTTGCTTTCGTCTCACATGTTCTCCATTACTAGGTGCCTTTCGAAGCAGCCATTTTGATTATTTTCTAATTTTCTTTGTATTCAATTTTTAAGTATTTGCAATTTTATAAAAATGTTTTAAATATATCATATTTTGCTTTAGCTGATGACATTTTAACTTTGACAGTGCTGTAGTTTAAATGTGAAATGGTCCTCACAGGCTGGTGGTACTATTTGCGAACTTCATAGAATCTTTAGGAGGTACAGCCTCCAAGGAAGAATGAATCTCTGTAGGCAGGACTTGATGATTTATATCCTGGACTGACTTCATATTCATTCTTTGATTTTTACTACAGATGAAATGTCACCATCCAGCCTCCTGCTTCTGCTACCAGGCTTTTTATAGAATGATGTATCTTCCTGCCCATGATATACATTATCCTCCTGGCACTATAAGTCAAAATAAGCACTTTATTTTTTTTTTAAAGAAGAAATTGAAGGACTTGGAGGAGGACAAAGAGAAGACAAAAGAAGTCGTTATTATTATTTTTTTTTGTTTGTTCGATACAGGGTTTCTCTGTGTAGCTTTGCGCCTTTCCTGGAACTCACTTGGTAGCCCAGGCTGGCCTCGAACTCACAGAGATCCCCCTGCATGTTAATTTCATTAATTTCATATTACATTAGTATGTAGCAGTTAATATTTCAGTACATGTTATTGTATTGAATATGTTGTACTTGTTTATACAATGTGTTTTGTACAATAATTTCATTACTTGATGAAATTATTCAAAATCTTTCTTCTTCCTTTTGACATGTGTAGTATATAATTATTATGTAGTCACCTCACTGTACAGGAGGACACCAGAAAGTCTTTTTGTCATGGAAAATTCAAATATATTCTGGTTTTAAATTTTTCGTGGTATCCTTTCTTCTATCTCTTGTGAGATCATAACCACCTCCCCAACCATCCCATCTCATGTCTTCTTTCTCTCTTTCTTTAGAAAACAAGGGGACAAATAAGAAAGAAAACAGACAAGAATTTTAAAGGAACACAGTGAAAAAGTATAAAACATACTCTCAAACAAAATCCAAAAAGACGCAAAATTTGAAGCCGTTACAGAAAAACAAAAAAAAAAAGCAAGATTTAAAAAAATGCTCCAAAAAACCAATGAGACAAAAAACATAAAAATAAACAAAAACAACCCAAAGAAACAAAAAAACAACAACAACAACAGAAACAAAGAAACAATTTCACATTGAGGTTGTAATGTGTGTTGGCTTTTTAATGTTAGGCATGTGGCCTGCCCCTAACTATGGTTTTTATATATCCAGTGTGACTCCATCAGAGAAAACAGATTTTGCCTTGCTAGTGGTTATTAACTGGAGATAGCTTCTTGGTGGAGGATTTGAGATTCTGTTCACTTCCCCTCCTAAGTGCTGAAACCACACTTGGATTAAGCCTGTGGAGACCCTGTGAATGTTGTCACAGACTAGTGAGCATCAATCCTGTTGTGTCTGGAAGACATTGTTTCTATGTGTTACCCATATCTTCTCTCTCTTAAAATATTTCTGCCTCCTCTTCTGCATGGTTCCCTGACCCCTAAGCAAAGGGGAGTTGATGAAGACATCCCATTTAGCACTGAATGTACCAAAGTCTCTCACTCTCTGCACATTATCTAATTGTAAATCTCTGTATTAGTTTCCAACTCATGTAAGAGGAAACTTCTATGATGATAACTGAGTGAGACACTGATCTGTGTATAGCTGAATGTCAATTATGAATAATTTTATTACTCTGTTCTGTTAACAGAATAATCATATTTTGAATTCCCCTAGTCCCATGAAATGTAGGTGTTCTCTTCAGCAATACAGCCTTACCATCAGTTTGTGGAGTACAACCAAGAGCCTTGGCAATAACCTGGGCCATTTGGAGGTTTCCAAGTGGCTCCTTTGGCCCACAACTCAATTAGATGTCACTCATGCTTGATGCTGGAAATTTTACTTGTTGGTAAGGTATGTCTAATTGGAGATTTCTCTCTTTTATTATATGAGGATTCCATTTAAATGCCTTTCATATGTGTATATATGTTGAGAAGCTTTGACTCTAGTAGGTCTCTATATGACTCCTCAGATCTGCTTTTAGTTTAAATATCTTTCCTTGTGTTCAGTCTCTTATCCCCTCTTCCCTCATCTTCTCTGATTAATCAGCCCATTCCAGTACCTCCATCCCCACCCCTCCATTACCATGTATTCTATTGCCCTTTTCTCAGTATGTTCTTATGACTTTCAGAATTAATGGCACTCTATTCTCATGGTTCCATTTTAATTTCTAATCTTATTAAATGATGTTTTATCTTTATATCTTTGGTTAATCTGGCTAAGCATTTTTCAACCTTGCTCCAATAGATGCTCAGAAAAATATGTACCCTTTAGGGTTCTGGTGGAATGTAGCCTGGCCCACAGTCAGAACAAATCTCTCTCACCCGCCAGTCCCACAGCCGCTCAGACCCAACCAAGTAAACACAGAGACTTATATTGCTTACAAACTGTATGGCCGTGGCAGGCTTCTTGCTAACTGTCCTTATATCTTAAATTAATCCATTTCTATAAATCTATACCTTGCCACATGGCTTGTGGCTTACCGGCATCTTCACATGCTGTTTGTCATGGTGGCGGCTGCAGTGTCTCCTCCGCCTTCCACTTCCCAGAATTCTCTCCTCCTTGTCCCGCCTATACTTCTTCCTGCCTGACCACTGGCCAATCAGTGTTTTATTCATTGACCAATAAGCAACATGTTTGACATACAGACCATCCCACAGCACTTCCCCTTTTCTTTTTTTTTTTCAAAAAGGAAGATTTTAACATTAACATAGTAAAATTACATATAATTTGGGAATTTGGGCGTAGCTTCTCTTACTACTTCCTGCTGGAGGGGGGCGCTGTATCTTATGGGGACACAAAGAAAATTTTAGGATTATGGAGTAGTCCATGAGGCTGTATTGTCTGAGCCAGTTGCCTTCAAACCGTTCTGGATGTTGGATCATCTGGGCCATGGTGTCACCGGAGACCTTTCAGGGGGTCTTGGCTGGTCAAACCTGATGTATCTTAATCTGGAACAAATCCATAGCCTCTGGCTTTCTGTGGAAACAAAAGCAGAGCTTCCTTTCCAAAGCAACATATCCTTACATCCAAAATTTGAAGTCAAGGTACCTTTAAAATATACATTTTGGCATAACTCAACAGCTTTTGTAATCAAATGTTTTTTTTCAGTTACGAATATCAAAGAGAACATAATCCAGGTTCTCTGTGTGGTAGCCATCTTTACGTGGCTTATTTTTTATATTACCTTGAGCCTATTGCTTTAAACTGCAGCATTTCTAAGACTGAAACAGCTCTATGGCTGCTGGCTCCGCCCACCTCAGCTTCCCAACATGGCGGTGATACGTTTACCACTAGCTCTGGGAGCCTTTGTGGGTCTATGCTTCTGTCAAAGCAGCGTGTAGCCCAGAAACCTCTTTTTTTGTTTTGTACTAGCAAAGGCTAAATCCACCACGCAGTTTAATGTGCCACTGGCAGACGCCTCATTCCCGCCATACTGCAGGTCGAGCGTGCACGCCAGGAACCCGCCATAGTGACTCAAACACGCAGGCTGCCGCTAACTTGAGAGAGAGACAACTAGGAACTGTTTTTAGCTCCGTTTTAGTATCTTTTTTCTCAGGTTTTAGGTGGAAACTCTTGCCCCACGTTGGGCGCCATTTGTAGCCTGGCCCACAGTCAGAACAAATCTCTCTCACCCGCCAGTCCCACAGCCGCTCAGACCCAACCAAGTAAACACAGAGACTTATATTGCTTACAAACTGTATGGCCGTGGCAGGCTTCTTGCTAACTGTCCTTATATCTTAAATTAATCCATTTCTATAAATCTATACCTTGCCACATGGCTTGTGGCTTACCAGCATCTTCACATGCTGTTTGTCATGGTGGCGGCTGCAGTGTCTCCTCCGCCTTCCACTTCCCAGAATTCTCTCCTCCTTGTCCCGCCTATACTTCTTCCTGCCTGACCACTGGCCAATCAGTGTTTTATTCATTGACCAATAAGCAACATGTTTGACATACAGACCATCCCACAGCAGTGGAATGTACTAGAAATCTGTAAGTTCAGTTTGAAATAGAATATTTTTCAACTCCAGTGTTTGTTTACTTTTTGTCTGAGTGACCTACTATGGGTTTTCAGGGTGTATTGAAGATACACCAATAACACTGCATTGTGGTTATTCTGTTGTTTTAGATCTAGTAGTATTTCATTTATGAAATTGGTTGTACCTATATTTGATCATACATGTTTAGGATTGTAATATCATTTAAAAGTATTTCCTTCAATGATCATGAATTACCCCTCTTTATCTCTTCTCACTAGTTTGGAATTGATATCTATTTCCTAAAATATTAGAATAGTCATTCCATTTTGTTTCCTTGTTTCATTTGTTTAGAATGTCTTTTTCCATCCTTTTGCCCTAAGGTAGTGTCTACTATTGATTATGAGGTGATTCTTCAAAGCTGCAGAAAGGTGAATGTTTTTTTCCTCATTCAACATGTTAGCCTAATCTCTTTAACAGGAAGTAGAGGCCATCAATATTAAGGGTTATTATTGAAATATATATATATATATATATATATATATATATATATATATATATACATTTATTGTTTTGGGATGCTTTCATATAACTCTTATTATTAACTATTCCAAAATTATACATTTTTTCCTCATGGCATTTTGTGTTTAATGTTCTTTTCCGATAAAAGTATTCCCATTTTTCTATCTTCTGAAATGTTGGAATATTCATCATAATTTTCTTTAACCTGGCCTAAATTTTTTTATTTTTCCTCTTGCTATGGCATAGTTTTGGGGAAACATAGTCTGAGACATTTGTGATCTCCAGTAACTCAAAGAATACTGAGCCAAATCCCTGTGACTTTTAAAGTCTTCATCAACAAATGTGCTATTATTTTGATGGGTCTGACTTTATCTAGGACCTGATATTTCAGTTTTCTTCATTACTTTTTTATTTGGACTCTTATGTGATATGGGGAGATTCTCTTCTCATTCTAGTTGGTTATAGTATTTTGCATGTTTCTTGTGCATGGATACAGCTCTCTTTCTTAAAATTTTGGATTTTTTAAAATTATATTGTTAGCTATTTTTATGAATTTGACCTGATTTTACTTTCCTTCCTCTATACATATAATTTATAGATTTGGTATTTTGACAATTTCACAAAGTCTATGGCTGTTTCTTTCTTGGGTTTTAAAAGGTTTAATATATTCTTTGATTTAATGGTTCAAATCCTCTATCATGACGTCAAGAACTGATGGTGTCTCTTCTACTTTATCTAATCTACTGATAAGGATTTCTAATGAGCTTTTTTATTTGATTCCTTGAATTTTTCTTTTCAAGTTTTCAGGTTTGCCTTTCTTTAGCATGTCTGTTTATTAAATTCTATTTTAATACCCTAGATTATTTTCAATATTTCATTCAACTGTATGTTTTGTCTTTGTTATCTTCATTCTAGCATTTAGTCCTGCCTTCTCTGAATTCTTTGAAAATATTTATAATTCCTAGTTGTGAAACATAGTCTATTGTTTCATCTAAGTTGTCGTTTCTATGGGGGTAATAATTTTAGAAGTAATTCACATTTTCTTTGGTAACTCTCATTGGATCTTTCTGGCCTGAGACCCAGGCATATGGATTTGTCAGCAGTGTTTCTCAGCATAGAAATATGGCCTCATATTGTTGGGTGAGTGCTTAGATCTCCATTTGATTTTAACCATGACCTCTTAGATAAAGGTTCAGCTAATAGTGTTTGAGTTCAGTTTTCAGATGCCTCAGATATGATGTGTGAATGGGATGTGAAGAGTAGTCTGAAGCCAGCTATAATTAGGTGCTGTTTCCATACTGTTTCCTTCATCAACTTCAAAATTTCAAGTCTTGTATTCAGGGTATTTAAGACATTTGGGTTGTATTTTGTTAAGGATGAAATATGACAATAGTTTTATCGCAATAAAAACTTTAGATGGTATCCAAAATTTTTAGGTAATTTAAAAACATATCATTAAGGACAAATGAAGTCACAATGTTTTAGAGAAGTGGAACTGAGATGAGGAAAGAATGAAATTTTATTAATTTGTCTTTATTGATGGGTACAAATTGCATACCAAATAGCAAGCCATGAAGATTTTTCAAAACACCAGTTTGTTTCTGGAATACTGTTGGAAAAAAAGGAGAGAGCTACAATTTTGATGAAAGTGACTGAGTATTTGTTCTTCATGAATTTGCTAAAAATTTAAATTATATGCTTAATCATAAGTAAGATCATCATTATTTTTTTGCTCATCTTTTCTTTCCTTGAAAATGTCTAAGATTGTTTATTTGAAAGCTACAATAAGGCTATAAAAAAAGTCCTTGTTTGAAACATTGCATCCAAAACTTTACATGCAGCTATATTTTGATATAATATCATAGAATGCTAAACAAAATAGCTATGGCATACTGCCAACATTTTAGTTTAGTAAGGTAGTATATTAATAATAGGATGTAGAAAAGTTCATTATTCCATAATACTCACCTCAAAATATCATAACATGAAATATAATGGTGGTATAGCTTTGAGTATATTATTTTGATAAGATGAGCTCTTGTCTTAAGTGATGATATGTGCTGTATCTTTATAAATTTATGTAACTTTAAGAAGGGGACATAATGGAACAAGAATGATTAAATGAGGCAGAGACTGTGATGGCCAGGTGAAAGAAATACTATGAAGGAACACACTTAACACTGAAGACATTGAAAAAGCCAAATGGAAACTCACCACTATAGAATCTTCCTTAAAAACATAATGTACATATTGTATCAGCATGTTTATCTTAGTTTCATATGGATTTATTTATATTTTATGAATTTTATGGAATACTGGATATTAAACCCTTGAATAATGAATTTAAAAATCTGTGCCTACCCTGTCATAGTGTCTCACACTTTTAATTCAAGTACTCAGGAGGCAGAGGCAGTAAGATACTGACTTACAATAGAAATTATTTTTAGGATTATTCAATTTTTTAAATAGGTACCATGTTTATGAACCAATATCTCTGAAAAATTTTATTCATTTCCTCTTTTAATTGATTTTAAATTGATGACAGATTAACAAGAGTCTTTTACTCCAATTTTCTCTGTGTAAAATGATTTATTATCCTTTTTATTCTTCACTCTGGAAAAACATTCTTCAAAAACTATTTAGCTTTATTTACATCATAGTTTAAAAGAGTTTATTCTCATTTAAGAAAGTATATAACCAGATTCCATACAAGTGGAGTAAGCTCTGCACCGCTATGTGTTTTTTAATGGTCTATTATTTTTAATTTTGTATCTCATTTACCATGTTTAATGAAATAGAAATAAATCATAAGCAGACTATAGAAATGAGGCATGCTGATATTTTATTGTAGAATATTCTTTTTAATGAACACAACCTTTGTTTATAGAATCTTTCTCTCAATTTAAAATATATCTCACTGAAAACTTCATATGTACCATCTTAAGAATACCACTGCTAAACACATGTATCTGTGAACACCTTCTCTCTTCTGAAGTAATAAAAAATGATTCCAAATGACCACTCTACATTGCAAATGTATCAGTAGAAGAGAAGACTTGGTCATTCTATTCACTGTGGGGCTTCTAGAGAAAATGAAACTTTGGCTCAATTACTCCTTGAACTTTGGTTCTCAACAGCAGGCCAATCCTTGGTTAAACATTGGCCCCTGAGGATGACCACAGTTTGCATGATGCTAATCACTGTTACATAAATATACCTATAATTATTAGGGACAGAGGAAGAAAATGCACTGCTCTACAGAGACTCAAAGGAGCTCCTAGAACTCATTTGGCTCTTTGCTACCATGAATGTTCTAGTCAACAAGATCTGAATAAAACATTTTGGCTGACTTCACTTTTAAAGAAAATGAATACACCAATATTTGGAAATCTGAAGGAAAACCATACTTCAGAAGCATTAAGACCCTTAAACCTAATTCCTCTTTTTTTGTTAATAAAAGACTGAAAATTGTGAAAATTTGAGGCCTATGCTATTGAGAGGTCTGTCTGTGGTGGTTATTTCCCACCTATTTGGCTCACAGTAAGTATTCTGACATTTATAAGAACTTAGAAGAGTTACAATAAAACAAGGTGCTTATTGTAAGACTGTACACACTAAGATTGGGACTTTCACAAGGACTGTCAGGAAATCCACAAAAAAAAATGTGTCAGTGACATGAGATTCTACAAGTCAGCGTCGTATTTTGAAACTGTACTTTCAGTAGAACTTTGAATTGCTGGGGAAGATTATCTTTCCATCAATGGTCATATACTTTAATGCAGCCAACAAGACTTATTTAAAAGGTGATTTGTTAGTAATGAGAGACAATTCATATTTCAAAAAAATGAAAAACAAATAGTACTTTAAAATGGTTTTTTAGCTTTGTTCATTGTATAGCCAAAGTTTTGTTTAAATTTCAAGGACTAAGGATAAAGAGAAATACAGGATCACAAGCATATTCTGGAGTCAGAACACATACAGACATTCATGAGGCATTTGATGCAAACACTCAGTAGTTATTTGATATTCTGGACTTTGTTCCTCTTTGCAAATGATGGGATATAAGTTCCACAGAACATGTAAAGAATTATATTATCTTTATTACATAATAAACCAATGTCATGCTTCACTTTCAGGCATTTTTTTTAAATACACCATAAAAGATATATCAACTTTGAGGCACTAGAAATTAATTAAGAAAATAGGTAAACATACATAAAATATTTTATTAAGATTTATTCATCATAGGTGTTACCTTTAATTTCAGAACAGTTTAGGGTAGCTCACAATGAACACCTGGAATTACACAAATAAGCCTGATTTCATCCTCATGGGGCTGACAGATTCCAAGGAGATCCAGCTGGTCCTCTCTGTGATTTTTCTCCTGATATACTTGGTCACTTTGCTGGGGAACACAGGCATGATGCTGATCATCCGTCTAGATGTCCAGCTTCACACTCCAATGTATTCCTTCCTTACCCACCTGTCATTCCTTGATCTCAGTTACTCAACTGTCATCACACCTAAAACCTTAGAGAACCTGCTGACTTCAAACAAGAACATTTCCTTCACTGGCTGCTTCACCCAAATGTACTTTTTTGTCCTTTTGGCTGCCACTGAGTGTTTCCTTCTGTCTTCAATGGCCTATGATCGGTACGTAGCTATCTGCAACCCTCTACACTATTCACTTGTTATGTCCAGAAGATTCTGCAGAGCCCTTCTTGCTGGGTCATATGTGCTTGGAGCTCTAGATTCTACTGTTAATATGATATGCATGGGAACACTGGATTTCTGCAACTCTAATGTCATCAATGACTTCTTTTGTGAGACACCCCCACTTATAGCCCTGTCTTGCAGCAACACACATGATATTGAATTCACTATATTTGTTTTTGCTGGATCTACCCTACTGTTGTCCCTTTTTACAATATCTGTGTCTTATGTGTCCATTCTTTCTACTATTTTGAAGATCAATTCAACTACAGGAAAACACAAGGCCTTCTCAACTTGTGTCTCTCATATCCTGGCAGTTACCATATTTTATGGAACCTTAATCTTTACTCATTTAAAATCAAATAAATCCTTCCCCTTGGGAAAGGATCAAGTGGCATCTGTTTTCTATACTATTGTGATCCCCATGCTGAACCCATTCATTTACAGTCTCAGAAACAAAGAAGTGAAATGTGCTGTAAGTAGAGTCATAAAGAAGAGAGAGAGAGCTCTGGACAAATAACAACTAAATAATAACAACTAAGCTAAGAATTCAACTTTCCTTTATTCACATTATATGCGTGACATCTCCATCTAAAAATAAGCAAAGAGGTTTATTGTCTTATTGTGATGGCATTTCCAAAACACAAACATTCTTTGTAAATTTCAAGGAATGTGTTTTGAAAAGTATATTTTATAATAGAAAATGAAATACTTGTTATACACACAGATTGTATGGACAGTAAATATAAAACATAGAAGACATGTTTACACTTCTTAAAGCTATACCATGCTCAAATCTTAAATTATTACCTTATGAGTAAAGCATTTTCAAAGTGACCACAGTCTCAAATGGCATCCTCTTGTGATATGAAATAGCAAATTTCATAGGGTGCTTAACTCTCAATTGCATCAGGAAGAGAAGAGAATAATTCCAAAACAGTGTTTTAAGATGATGTATGAAATCCATTCAAGGAAATAATCACAAATGTCAGCTATTAACATTATAAGCATATTGCTTTATATGAAAAAACTCTTGCTTGTATATGAAAACTATTGACTGCTGTATTAGAAATTATTTTCAGTTATGCTGAATCACAAATACAACTATCTGAAAAGGAATATAATCTGTATTTCCTAAGTTGGGTTCAAAGTAAATTATTAACATAGAAGTTAGTTATAGACAAATACTGGATACAACTTCAAAACTGGCATTTTACTGAATAGAAAGACTAACAATTATTGACATTTTGGTACATGTTCTTCTCAGTCTAATAATGTACATGTATGTCTCTGTATGATATATGCACCCAAAGTTTTTCTTATTGCCTCCATACTCTGCTTCAGCTTTCTTTATTCATTTATTTTTTTGACAATGATATGTGGTGTGATAATTTATTTATTTATTTATTTATTTATTTTTTTTGGGTAAGTAATAGGTGTGTTTTTAATGAATTAACTAAAGAATTCATGGGGAGTAAAACCATGTTAGACCGGGAGTGACTGAACATAATGTGTAATTTATTTTTTTAAGAAGTCTTATATTTTGAAACCTCTTTGCTAGTGCATGTTTTCAATGAATATATAGACAGTACACTATGCTTATTTTACATTGCTTTGAACATGATATAACATAAATTTTTCAAGTCAGAAATCTTCATGTTACAATATCCTTGTGTATTTTTCTGTTAAATATTTTGGAAACAAAATCACTATGATAAATATCAAATACTTTACTTACTCTTCATCCTTGGTCAAATATAAATACCTCTGTAAAGTTATTTAAAACATGAATTCTTGAGATTAGAGCTATAAAATGAAATTTTTAGACAAAACACAGGCTTGATGCCACAAAATAAAAGCAGTAGTGGATATCTACACTGATCTGCCATTGAATGGTGTCCTCAGTCATCAAACATGGAGAGAGGAAGCCCTCTATTTGTTTCTGATAAATTCAGGAAGAGATAAGCCATTACCTTAAATTTAATACACACTTGTGAACGTACAAAGCTCCATTGTATAGTCCTAATGGCCCTGATTAAACTAAATTCGTCACAAAATAAAAACAAATGCATGACTTTAGGAAATGGACTGACAGAAAGGTGACAGAATGATGGAGCTGGGAGAGAAATGCCAACTATATCTATATCTATATCTATATCTATGTCTATATCTATATTTATATCTATATGTGTTTATATGTATGTATGTATGTATGTATGTATGTATTTGCCAAACATCACTTATTTTATTTTAAAAATATGAAATTGAAAGAAAAATTTCAATTCAATGATTGGCACCTTTTACTGCATTTAGTAATGACTGAATTTTAACACAGAATGGATAATGAATTTTTATTCTCTTACATGCTATAAAAATTTTCTAATTTCCTTTATTATTATAGTTTTAGCTTTATATTCTACAACCATAGTCAGAATTATCTATCTTCTATTTAAACATTATTTTAGAAAATATATTTCCAGTTATTTGATTTTTCTTTGTAATCTCTAGTATTGAATACTTTAAAACTATTTCAAAAGTTTTAAAACCATCTGATATAACTCATGAATTTTTAATTTGTATGCCAGTGTTGACTACTAATGTAAAGCTATTTTAGTTATTTTTCTAAATTGCTCTGAGTGTTTTAAGCAAAGTACAAAAGCTCTACTTTAGTAAAAGGTCATTTTTACAGTTGTTCTTCTATTCAAACTACCACTGGATTTCATTAAGTCTAAATGTGTATGTATTCTAACACATCATTTATCACTTTTAAATATTGGTTTACCCTATAAAAATCACATAGAAAATTATTATTTATTTTTTCATTTTTATCTTATTTGCCCAGGAGTTATGCATATTCTTTTCACAATATTTTTATGTTCGTGATTAGAAATAAGAAATAAGCATTTACTGCTTACTCATTATTTTGGCCTATATTTAATAATTAATCTATTGTCTTCTTTCATACTCTCCACCTTGTGTTTTTAGACAAGTTTGATTGATCCTGAAATTCTCCAGTAGGACTAGACTCACAAGCCAGCAATAAACAGCTTTCTTCACATATTATTTGTCACTAATATGTGAATAACATTCATATACCTGGCACAGCTTTTTACATGGAAAGTGGAATCCATACTTAGTCCTTCATTCTTATATCAAAAGCAATCCACAGAGTGAGCCATCTTTCATACTTTCATATATGCTATATATGACCTATCATTACTTTGTTACCAATATTTCTGAAACTTATACTATCTCCTTGTGTTTTCGATTTAGGAAAGAGAATCTGTAATTTGTATCCAGTAATTGGTTAGATTCTAACTGAAATAAGACTCTCTTACCCGCTTTATGATATGTGACAAAAACATTTTATACTGTGGTCATATAATTATAATTGCTGCTAAATTTGAAATAATTGTATTTGTCCTGTAATTTTATTATTGTATCTATATAGGCTCTGCTCCTCATCAAATGATAAAATAGTCTCAGTACAACAATTCACATTATGATGTCATGACAAAATGTTTATATAATATAAACATGATTTTTAGAAAGACTGAAATATATCTGGGAAAGTATTGTTCTTGCTTCTGAATTATCCCTATATAATTTGCAAGTGCTGTGACATGTTTGTAATCCTAGTACTCATATTTCTGAAAGTAATAGCAATAAAAATAAAACAAAAAAGGGAGCAAATAACAATATGTTTGGGATTTATCATTTTAAAATATATTTGGAGGTCTGGCAAGATGACTAGGAAGGTAAAAATGCTTATCAGAAGCCTGACTTCAAGTCTGATTCACTTACTTCACAAGCTGGAGAAAAAATCACACTGCCATATGTCATGCTCTAACTATCCTATGCATGAAGTAATATGGTCCTGCACATCTTCTACCACACACTCACATCAGCAGCAAATACTTCTAGTATGAATATGGGGATAAGGAACATTATATAGTGCTAAGGGGAGTGTATATGTATATCCATCATTAGAATTGGAATGTAGATTCAAATTAAAAAGAAAAGGTATCATACAGTCTTACTATACGATAGGTAGATATTATCCAAATCAATTAGTCATCAAACACCATAACCAAGCAATGGAACCACACTAGAAATGGATGAAGAAAATGTGGTATACACACAGAGGGGTATACTTCAGACGTTAGGTGGACAAAATCCCACCTAATATTTATATTTAAAGATATAAATGTATATTTTTATTTATAGGAATATATAAATTTATATTAAAAGATATAAATATGTATATAAAAGATTATATAAATGGCACAAGGTGATTGATTTTCATTGTAAAATGACCATAAGATAATCTTTACTGTACCAGTGAAATATATGACAGTACAGAATGCATTTCATATACAGAAAAATTTGATTTTAGATTATAAAATGTTAACAGGAATTTAGAATCTCACTTCCTTCTTTGAACTATGAATATATTATATTTTTAATGAAGACATTTGACAGAATCATGTTTTAATTTAACTGTTTTCTTTATTTCTTTTTCTTTTTCCTTCTCTCATATATTACATCCAGACAGCAGTTTCCCCTTCCTTGCCTCTCACAGTCCCTCCCCACAACATGTGCTCTCCCCAAGATTCACTCCTCCTCTGTTCCCACTCCCCCTCCAAAAGAGCAGGCCTGCCATGTATATTAATGAAACATGGCATAAAAGGTCACAAGAAGACTAGGCAAAAACCCTTATCTCCTGTTCCCTTTTTTATTGTCACTGAAAAACTAATTCTACTTATGTTTAAAAAAAAATCCCTCTCTTCCACACTAGTTCAAAATATCCTAAGTTGATAGCATGTGGCCTTACAATTATGCTCCACATATTCTTGTACTTGCTGTCAAAAGACAATACAGTGATCACATGTTCATTTTCAGATACCCAGGAAAAAGGAAGAAATCTCAGATTGGGCCTTCATTTCTGGAATTTAAATCATGTTAAATTATCTTGCTGAGAAATTGGTTCCTGATAATGACCACATGTTTTATGATACTGAAGACCCTTATATAAGGAACCCTAGAGCTATAAGGCAGAGAAGGAAGGTCTACCCTGCCCAGATTATGTGCAGAGTATATTCTGAGATGCTTTGGGGTCATATCCTCATAGGAACTTCCAAAGTTCTTGTCAAAACTTGACAAAGACCTGTATAACTTTTCTGCTGTGGATGTCTTTCAGTATGCCGTAAATGTATGTTGCTCTGATTTGGTTGATAAACAGAATGCTGATTGGCCAGTATCCAGTTAGGAAGCATAGTATAGACAGGACAGAGACAAGAATTCTGGGAAACAGAAGGCTGAGTGAAGAGATGCTGCCAGTTGCTACCATGAGAAGCAAGATGTAAAAGTAGTGGTAAGCCACAAGCCACCTGGCAAAGTATAGAATAATAGAAATGGGTTAATTTAAGATATAAGATCTAGATAGCAAGAAACCTGCAACGACCATACAGTTTATAAGTAATATAAGTCTTTGTGTGTTTTCTTGGGTCTGAGTGGCTACAGGCTCGGGCAGAACTTGAAAAAAACTTCAGCTACAAATGGTACACAAAGGCTCGAGTTTCCACCTAAGTTCCTGCTTCATGTCTCATGTGGGCAGGCTTGAGCTACTCTATGGTGGGTCCATGGTATGTGGGCTTGACCTACACCGTGTTACACAGAGGTGTCTCCAAGATGAGCACTATACTTGGTGGATATAGTTTTTGCTAGTTAAAAAAAAAAAGAGGTTTCTGTGCTACATGCTGCTTTGATAGAGGCATAGACTCACTACCTCTGAGATTTGATGGTACACATCACTTACAGAACCAGAGCTGGTGGTAAACATACTACCTCCATGTTGGGAAACTGAGGTGGGCAGAAATGCTGCAGTTTAAAGCAATAGATTCACAATAAAGCAGATTTAGATGGGATAAACCTCTAAACAGTTTACAATGTCTGTAAAAACATACATAGGCTTGGAAGAGAGAAAAAAAGAATATATGCAGTTAAATAAATAAATAGATAGTTTTAAAAATAAATTCTTGTGCTGGGCGGTGGTGGCGCACACCTTTAATCCCAGCACTCGGGAGGCAGAGCCAGGCGGATCTCTGTGAGTTCCAGGTCAGCCTGGTTTACTGAGCGAGATCCAGGAAAGGCGCAAGCACAAAGCTACACAGTGAAACCCTGTCTCGGAAAAACCAAATAAATAAATAAATAAATAAATAAATAAATAAATAAATAAATAAATAAATGAATAAATAAATAAATAAATTCTTTAAAGAGAAAGTAAAAGTAATGTAAAAAATAAGCCACGTAAACTTGGATATCACACAGAGAATCTGAATTGTGTTGTCTGTGGGAATTTTATCTGTAGAAACACATATGACTGTAAAAGTTGCTCAGTAAAACCAGTATGTATATTTTAAAGATATCTTGACTTCAAAATTTCGATCTAAGGACATGTTGCTTTGGAAAGGAAGATCTGCTTTTGTTTCCACAGAAAGCAAGAGCCTATGGATTTATTCCAGATTAAGATACCCCTGAAAGGTCTCCTATGACACCATGGCCCAGATGATTCAACATTCAGAACTGTTTCAAGGCAACTGGCTCAGACAATACAGCCTCACAGACTACTCCATAATCCTAAAATTTTCTTTGTGTCCCCATAAGAATTCAGTGCCCTCATTCAGAGGAAGTAGCCTCAAAACTACACCCACATTCCTAAAAAATGGATTATGGATGTTTGTCTTTGTTTAGGTTGTTGGTTGCAAATTGTTATTGGTTGCGGCGAACACCTCGACCAGCGTGGAAGAACGACCACCATGCGAGGATTCTTCTCAGATCACACTTTATTGGAGCACCTCTTGGTTAAGGGAGAGCTGGAGATGAGGGGCCCGGAGCACTACTAGGCAGCTGCTTATATGGGGATTTGAGTAGACCGGTCAGTCTATGATTGGATCCCGCCAGCATGCGAGCAGGGAGAGCCACGGGATAGGCTGAGGACATAAGGCTGTGACAACGTAACCTGCGCATGTGCAGACCTTGGCACGAGTGACTCAGGATTGTAACCATATATGGAGTTGTTTACTCCTGGGCTGCCAGGGGCCAGCGCCATCTTGTAATGGCGGCTCCCTGCAATTGGTCATAGTCAATCTCTTTCTAAAGGAAGAAATAGAGATATGATATGGAAATATAGGATTTAGATAGGATAGGATAAAAGGGTAGATTGTTGAACCTACTTTTAAAGAGCAACTTGCTTAAAATGTTTTACATTGGTATACATTTTAGTTTATTGATACAAATTTAAAGTTAATTTTGTTATACTGTATGTGTATATATATATATATATATATATATTTCCACTCTTGTTTAAGATATTGTTTATATAACTCATCTAAATTGTAATGTATAGTTGAGAAATACAAATTAATAATTAGTATTCTATGATAGTCAAACTTATAGTCATGTTAAGTTTTCTAGGTATACATAGATATAATTCAACACTTCAAAGACCTAGAGAATATAGTATATAAAATGTTTTAAAAGTTTAGACTTTCTGGACAGTGAGACATGTCTGCTCCTGGTAGCAACAATTTACTTCAGAGAGGAGGATGGACATCAAAGACCCTCTATATGGTGTTTATCTTCTTTCTGGCAAAAATAGCCATTGGGGCAAGAAACTGTTCTTGACTGGACTGTTTGATTGACTGCACATGCAGGACCCATAGGAAGGTGACCACTGAACTTTGCTTGGCAAAATGGTATGTCAGGTTCCTACTTTACGGAGGAAACTTCCAGACATTCTACAGAACAAGGAGGGAAATGACTAAGAGACTCTAAGCCTGTGGGCGGAAGACAGATGGCCCAAATTTACAGAGAATCTTTGGATGACTGTCTAGGCTTCCAGCTGTCTCTGTCTACTCTTGAAAGACTCCGGAAATTTGCTTGCATCCTTCTCCCATTTCTCAGTTAATATTATATCCTTCTGAGATCTTTGATGTAGTTGAAGACTAGATAGTTATAATTTCCTTAGTCATGATAAAAGATAAGTTAGATATGAAACCTTATATTCACAAATATAGGATAGATAGAGTGTCTTCTTTAATTTTGCCAAATGCAAATAGACTAGATATTATGACTATAATTCTTGCTTGATAATTGTTTTGTTATATGTAATTTTAATATTTTAAAGTTAAAATCTTCCTTTTTGAAAAAAATAAAAGGGGAAGTGCTGTGGATGTCTTTCTTTGTGTTGTAAATGTGTGTTGTTCTGATTTGGTTGATAAATAAAATGCTGATTGGCTAGTAGCCAGGTAGGAAGTATATTATAGGCAGGACAAAGAGATAGGAGAATTCTGGGAAGTGGAAGGATGAATAAGGAGATGCTGCAAACTGTCACTATGAGAAGCAGGATGTAAAAGTACTGGTAAGCCATGAGGCACGTGGCAAGGTATAGATTGATAGAAATGGATTAATTTAAGATATAAGAACTAGATAGCAAGAAGCCTGCCACAGCCATACAGTTTATAAGTAATATAAGTCTCTGTGTGTTTACTTGCATCTGAGTGACTGCAGGCATGGGTGGGACTGGAAAAAACTTCAGCTACACATTTCTGTGGCAATTTAATTTACCAATTAAGAATGAATGCACAAAAATGAAAATATTAATCTACAAGAATATTCATGCAAAAACATGGAATTTTTATAGCTTTAAATAGATTTCCTCTTGTATTGAAATAAAATTTGGGAGTTGACACATCTTTTAGGCTTGTCATATATGATGATTTTTTTCCTCTTAACTTTGACTCACAGTAAATATTCTTACAACTGGAATATTTTAGATAAGTTAAAGAAAGCAGATGACTTATTAACTAATGCATGTACACATCTGATTTAGTGTTTATAAGAATAATTTCAGGATTTGTACAAAGAGAATAAAAGACTCTCCTAGCAACAGCTATATTTTTGACATTTAGTTTAAGAGAAATTATGTTGTAAGGGTAAGTTAAGCAAAACTGAAAGAATCCATAATTACATTTTCTAGTTCAACCAATTTAGGTC
Source organism: Peromyscus melanophrys (assembly GCA_902168415.1). Taxonomy (NCBI): domain Eukaryota; kingdom Metazoa; phylum Chordata; class Mammalia; order Rodentia; family Cricetidae; genus Peromyscus; species Peromyscus melanophrys. Next base: position 1,338 of record CABHPR010157808.1, on the reverse strand, counting down.
TTGCAAAATTAAGTTTAGTCATAATTAATCTTAAGATATTACAAAATATGAACAGTAATTACAAATTCAAGTTTTATCCTCTATTCATTGTATATCTAACATTTTGTTTGGTTTTACTGAATTATTCATAAAGGGGGTTGTGGTGACATGTGCATGTTCTTTGAGTCAAATGAAATGGACCAAGTTATAGAGTCAGCATGCACGTGCAATAAAATTGCATTGTCAGAGATTTATGCCCTGCTTCATACATCTAACATCAGTGACTAATGGTTCTATCTAGAATGCAACCTTATAGCTGTGTTAAATGTGATATTAAATGGGTACATTTAAAATATTACCAAGTTCATTAAATGAAGAGGTATGGGTACATTTATATTCAAATATCATATAATATTTTTAGATCAAATTTTTATAGTCAAACACTCTGAGCCTAGCAGTGGTGGCACAGGCCTTTAAACTGAGAACATGGGAGGCAGAGCCAGGAAGATCTCTGTGAGTGTGAGGCCAGCCTGGTCTACAGAGAGAGACCCAGGACAGGCACCAAAGCTACTCAGAGAAACCCTGTCTTGAAAAACCACACACAAAAAAGAAAACACTCTAGACACCCAAAGTTGATTATGTAATTACTGGAATGTACATAAATAAACCCTTTAGAAACCATTAAAATAAATGTTACCTTTGACCTCTCAGCAGTTTAAGACATTGGCCATGAGTGTCTAGATTCACAAATGTAAGTCTGAACTCAAACTTGTGGGACCGACGGATTCCAAGATCTCGCTACATGTGTCCTTAAGGCCTCGATAGCCTGTGTGTGATAGCTATTTAGCTGTCTGCAATCCTCTACACTATCCAATTATTATGTCCAATAGACTCTGCCTCCTCATTGGCCATACCCAATATGACAATAATATAACATCTTCTTAAGAAAAACTTTGTATGAGTAGTCAGAATTTATTCTACTCTAATATCACCCATCACCTTTTCTTCAGTTCTCCTGTAATCTTAAGTGGGAGATTTTGCATTCTCTCCTTAGCTGCTTCTCAAGGGAAGAGATTAGGGCCTGCGGGTAGACTTTGATAACATGCTCTAAAGGGGAATAAGTCAGATTGAATTTAAGTGGCAGGAGGATAGTTTAAACTTGACAAGTTGTAGTAGAGGCATCATACACTTCTAAAGAAATTTGAACACAGTTATTAGAAAAACTAAGCGAGAGCCCACAGATTGGGAAAAGATCTTCACCAACCCCACATCTGACAGAGGACTTATATCCAGAATATATAGGGAACTCAAGAAATTAAACATCAAAATGCCCAACAGTCCAATTAAGAAATGGGCTAT
>CABHPR010157807.1:27865-61547 GCA_902168415.1 Peromyscus melanophrys | reverse complement strand
ATATTTGCCACCATTCGCTGTCATAAAAACCAAAGGAGTTGGGTTTTTCTCTTTCTTTCTGGCTTGCTTGATTGGTTTCTTGCTGTCTATCTTTTAAGAAAGGAGTTGTGGAGATTGAACTCAGGGTTTCAAGCTTGAACAGCAAACACTCTGCTGATTCAGCCATTTCCCAGTTCTCATTTTCTTTCCCAAAAGGCTAGGCTCATCTGCTCTATTCAGATATATGAGATGAGTGATTTGTATGTTAATTTCAAATACCAGTTGCACTTCAGATGCACTAACTTTATCTGGAGAAATTATTGTACCTTTGTTTTCTTTATTTCAGGTTAAACACATTCATTAAATTTACCTAAAAGTTTAGAGTAGAAAGAAAGCATAAGATGGTAAGTGAGATTTTTATTGGAAAACACTATTATCTGCTAAACAAATGGTAGAAGAATATTTTCAGTTGAGATTTAATTGTTTCTTATCACACATTGTCATTTTAATCTCTTCTTCACTATTGAATGTTATAGTAGTTTTACTGAAAGCAAATCAGGCTACAATACTCAGTCCTGTTATTTAATATTTGCATGCTTTCATATTTGTTTTACAAAGTATTCTTTCTTTTAAATTACTGCATATTTTGCTTGGTTGGTAGCTTTTTTACTGAATATCAAAGCCAGGGTCTCCTGTATGCTAACCAAGTGTTTTACCACTGAGCTTCGCTCTGACTCCTTTTGTTGCATTTGTTCCTAGAAGATTTAAACTTCTGGCATCAAAGCTTGGGTGTCATATCTGCTGTTCTCTCTCCTTTAGTCTGAATTAACTGAAGATCACACCTTAACAATTGCTTACTGTGTCCTCAGCAGTCATTCCTGGCTGTGTGCATAATGGAATAAAAGCTTCTCTGTTGTTGAATGCGAACAATGTCAAGATGATTGTTTGCATAAGCCCTAGAATCAGGGAATTTTAAAGTCATTAAACCTTGGTTGACTGGAAGAAGAAAGAATCTCTTTCATGCTAGCTCACAGCATTTGTCAAGTGTGTGAAGTCAGTAGATTTGAGCTTAAATGAGCATCAATAGCCATTTTAATCAGTTTGATGAAATTATTTCAGTGAATTTGGATTTATTTCCTCATTACTGGGATGAAGCACTAAGCTATCAATCAAATCCTAATGGATTATTAAGATGACAAAACCAATCCATTTGTGCCTGGATATTTTGACTGTTTTAATTATGCGCTCTATCAAAACTTTACTGATTTAAAAATGTATTTGGTATTCTATAACTTGATGAAGATGCCACAGTGATTTCTGAAACAAAACATCACCTTTCACAATTGGTGCATGAAGTATTTTGAAGCTCTTTTTCCATGTGTTTTTGTTTCTTAGGTATAAATTATACTAAATATGTGTAGATAATATAACCAGTGACCAAGTATAAATACTTGGAAAATAGAGGTATTGGGAATTTTCCAGGTTCCTCTTAGACTTAACTTCTGTGTTAGTTGGATTACCAATATCTTAAGATGTTAGTGATTTTACATGATGACTTTTCTTACATACATATATGTCTATACATATACATATGTGTGTTTGTGTGTGTGTGTGTTTGTGTGTGAGCGTGTGTGTGGTTTGCTATTTCATCTTTGTTTTCCTCAGTGAAGTTTTCAAAGCATCTTTTACTTAAAATCTGTACTCCTGATTATATAACTTATAATGCAGAACTGAATCTTTAGAAAAAAATTGAAGATGTCTCAAAAACAACATTTAATAGCAATGATAATCACCTACACAATATGATAAATTGTAAGATGAATTGCTAAATGGTCTTCTTAATAAAAATCCAGAGGCAGATACTGGTATGAAAATTGAGAGATCAGAGGAATAGAACAAGCCACAGCCAACCTCACATCACCAGTGCCTCAGCATCCAGAGAGAACTACCTCCTTTATACTCACGCGTATATGCCTTTCTGTGCCCTGCCATCTTACTTCCTCTCTCCGCCCAGCTCTTTCCACCCAGCTCTATCACTTCCTGTCTGTCTGTACAGACCTCCAGACCTCTATCATTAACTAGTGCTGGGACTAAAGTTATGTGCCACCATGCCTGGCTTTGTTCCCAGTGTGGCCTTGAACTCACAAAGATCCAGATGAATCTCTGCCTCCCAAATGCTAGGATTAAAGGCATCTGCTACCAGTACCTGACCTCTATGTTTGATATAGTGGCTGGCTATGTCCTCTGATCCCCAGATAAACTTTATTGGAATTCACAAATAAAATATCCACCTCAATAAATGCTTTATTATTTTGGTTTGCTTCATTAAGAAATTTACAAGTGGGTGAAATAAGAACTTTCCTGAGACTTTGTGCAGGGCAGAAATTAATATAATAATAAAGTTAGGTAGACTGGATAAGCCAGAGAAGAAAACTTCTATGTTATTAAAATAAGAATTCATAACTAGTAAAAATTGTGTGTGGGGGGGGTGCTGGTAAGAAGACAACAAATCATGCACTTAAAAAAGTAAATGTCTTATCAAAATGATGTCTAACATGGTGCTTCACCTTTGTTTCCTTGAGAGAAAATAAATGATGCATAAGTATGTATGTGAACATATATTCACATATAGAGTAATGAAATGCACAGTATTCATCATTAATGAGCAACCTTTCCTTAATTTATAGCTGGGTTAAAAATTAATTAGGCATTCATCACTGGAAAACTTTCACTTAATTACAATGAACCAAAGGCCTGAGTAGTTATATTATAGAGAAATGTGGATCTTAATTCATGATTAGTTTGAGACTGAAAATAAGTAGATGAAATTATTGCATTAGCCACTCACCTAGATGAGGAGATAAAGGATTAGTCAGTTGGGATAAAGGCTGGTAATGTGATACTAATATAATATGCTGCATGGATGAAGTTAGAGAACCCACATTTTATTAAGAATTTTTCATTTATTTATACTGGCAACATTTTATAAATTTATTAATTTACTGGTAGAAGGGGTTGGAGAGCACATGACAGAGGTCAGAAGATGATATCTTGGAGCCCACAGTCAGGACAAATCTCTGCCACCCGCCAGTCCCACAGCCGCTCAGACCCAACCAAGTAAACACAGAGACTTATATTGCTTACAAACTGTATGGCCGTGGCAGGCTTCTTGCTAACTGTCCTTATATCTTAAATTAATCCATTTCTATAAATCTATACCTTGCCACATGGCTCGTGGCTTACCGGCATCTTCACATGCTGTTTGTCATGGTGGCGGCTGGCAGTGTCTCCTCAGCCTTCCACTTCCCAGCATTCTCTCTTCCTTGTCCCGCCTATACTTCTTCCTGCCTGACCACTGGCCAATCAGTGTTTTATTCATTGACCAATAAGCAACATGTTTGACATACAGACCATCCCACAGCAGGATGAGATCTACATGAGCAAACTGGGAGTTGGGGTGGTGGCAGAGGGTGAGGAGTGGGGGATGAGAACATAGGGGAATGGGAGGGTCGAGCTGGAACAGGGACAGAGTGGGAGGGCAGGGAGGGAGATACCACAATAGATGAGGACATCATGGCAAAAGGAAGAGGCAGGTGCTGGGGAGGCAATTTTCTTCATGCATCTAGCCATTTCTACACTAATTTCTTTTTTGAATAGAATTACACCATTCTTACTTTTCACATCTTATCTGAACAGCTTCTATGCCTGCCTCCTTTGTTAGTGACCTGTGGTTCTCGCATGTGGGGTCCCTTGAGATTTCCCACTTCTACGTTAGCATGTTGTCATCATTCAAGTTGTACTTAGGCAGCTAAATTGTTGAAGCATCATGGGTGTATCTTCCCTGTCATTGCTTGAGGACAAACTCTCATAAGACGTCACAGTCTTCCAGCTCTTACAATATTTCTGCTCCACCTTCCAGGATGTTCTCTGAACTTTAGATATTATAGATATATGCACCACACACCAAGATCAGATGATCTCTGCAATGTTTATGTCTATGGTTTTTCTGTGATGCTCCGTTAGCTGGAGAGAGATGCCTCTTTGGTGAGAGGTAAAAGCAGTGCTTATCTCTAGATATAAGGATATGTTTTAGAGTGCAGTTACGATTATGTTGTTCTGGTGTAGTATTGATAATAGGATATCCTCTAAACTCCATAACCTTGCTAGCTCTAGATAGTTGGCCAAATTTTAGTATCAGGAATGATTTTTCTCATGTTGAGTAGGCCTCAAGTCCAGTTAGATAGCTGTTGGTTAATGCCAAGATGTGCATGCCACTATCACATCAATAGGGACATCTTGTTATGCTAGTATTTCTTGTGGTTTATAAGCTTCACAGCTGGGTCGGATGATTGATTGCTTCCCCCTCATGGTGGCGCTCATTGAACTTCTAGCACTATGAAAGCCACATCCCACAAAAGAGACTTTCAGTTTGAATTAATACTGAGCTTTGGAGTCCTATGTCTGAAATGGATGGTGTCTTTAGCCAAAGGAACTTAACTTTAGTCTCGGAGAGGCAACTATGGGTAGCAATAGCCTATACTGTTTGGGGAGTCACTTGGGCAAAACAGATCAATGGCTTGAAATGAGGTTTCGTATGCCCATTACTGGGGGTTTTGTCATCTGGTCTACAGATCCTGTCAGCCCAAATGGAATAATTTCATTTACGATGCACGTATATGTATAAGTATATTATTCCTTCACTGTTATGTATGCCTTCTGCGCCCTTCTCCATTTCTATTGACTTGCCTCACCCATTCTGCATTTCTCATTTGTTCTTTCATATCACCTGTATCCAATTTTTTTCCCCACCAACCCTCCATTGGTTTCTTTTTACTTTCTGGATTTCCAAGTTACCTTAGGTTTCATACTCACATATAAAGATTGGGAGCTTGGTAATTCAGATGAGAGAAAATGTGCATCATTTGTCTTTCTGTGTCTGGAGTACTTCATTCAATGTAATACTCTGTAGTTCCAACAATTTACCTGCACTTATTTATTAATAGGGTTAAATAGTATTCCATCTTTAATGTGCCACATTTCATTATCCATTCATAAGTTAAAAGTTATTTAGGTTGTTTCCATTGTGAAAAGAGTGTAAATGAACATGGCTGAGCAGGTATCTCTAGAGTAGGATGCCAAGATCTTTGGGCATTTGCCAAGGTGGTATAACTGGGTCACATAGCAGAATTAATTTTAGCTACTTGAAAATTCTCAACGCTAATGTTTACTATGGTTAATGAAATCTCATAAGCTTATCTCCAGCAGGTATAGGCATCAGCAATTCAAATCCCTAGGAGATGGGATCACGATTGCCTACAAGCATGTAGTAGTCAGTGGGATATTAAGTTAATATCATAGAGATTTCAGTAGTTGTGTATTTATTTTGCTTCTGGCATTTCAATGCAAGGTCCAAAATACATATAACTAACAAAAAATCTGAATATATTACTACAGGAACATATACATATGTTAAGGTCATTTTCTCTGGCCAATATTGGTAGAGCTTGTTATTTGAAAGTCGCATTTATTATTGAGAATGTCAGAATAAAACTAGTATCTTCTGGACCTGGAAAAATCAAGCACTTTTTTAGAGCACCTGAAATTTTATTGTTCAGCATACATTCACTATGCTTTTTGTTTTCTAAGAAAATATGAGGATATTATCATCAAGTCTTATTCACTGCACAAGCTTAGCATGAAAAAGAAAAGGGTCATGTTGGATTAAATTTAAATACCAAAGAGGAATATTTTAGGTTTTTGTTTGTCTGTTATATGGAGACTGTATTTCTCAAATTATCAATAAGAATTCCTAGGAGTGACCTCATCCAAGAAGATGGCTTTGTTCTTCCTCAAGCTCCTAATGAGGGAGCAATTAAATCTAAGGGAGGAGAGAAAATTCAAATTCACATGAAGTAAAGGAAAACAGTAGAAGCCACATCTCAAGAATATTGTATTAAGGCAACTAGACAACTTTTAAAGGGCAATTTTTTCTCAGATGTCTAGATAAGTATCAAGCAATGTATCATGTAATGCAGTGCACAGTAGATGAGAGAGAGAGAGACTAAGGGGGGGGGGAGTAAATACATATCCTCTGCTCCATTGTGGCCTTTACAATCACTCTTGAATACTTACATACTGGACTAATCTTAACTTTTCTGGACTATCCGTTTTCTAGAAGAAGTCATTACAATTGTATGCATAAGATGAATTATATGAATCTCTTTTGAAAGTATTGAATAAAAACATTTATACCCTAAAGTTGACTTTCTTGTTAATTGTTGTCAGAATATATATTGAAAATTTAATCAATTTATGTTTAAAGTGTTGTATAGACAGATATTAATATATTATTTATAAAGTTTCTGGAAAATATTATGATATTTTAATCAATTTCTCATCCTTCATTTTTTTTAGTCTACTAAAAGTGTAAACTACTGTGAAAACTATTTTAATAATCATGACATATTTTAAGGAAAATATTGGAAAACAACTTCTTAATTTTAAAATTAAATTAATTCCAGTCTTGCCATTACCCTTGCTTTCAAATTTTAATTAAGAGTAATTTTTCTTCTTTCATATAAATTACATATCGTAATATAGGTGATGTTTTAATGAATAACAAAAAAAGTTAAATAAAAGCTCCTTGAACTCAATGTATAATTAGTACTATACAAATGATTAATCTTACTGATTTAATATAAATGCCACATAAAAGCTTGATGCCATTTCTTATTATTACATGAACAGGCTGAAAAGCCATAGATGAATTGCCTTTATCAAAAATAAACTGGCAAATAAAACATCTATCCAATATCTATATACCCTGTTTCTTGCTTCTCAAAAGTAATCAACTAAAAATGTAAAAGCATGATCTTCATATTTATCAAGACCCTGATAAAATCCATGATTTGCAAGAATAGAGAACTCCATAACCGCCACCTGTGTTACTGTCATGGCACTCCTCAGGGGGCTGGAAAATAGCATTAAAATTTAGAGGAACAGGATGACGGAATGTGGGTTCATCCAAGAGAACAAAGTATGTCTATAGTTAATACAGGAATTCATATTTCAAGGCTTTAGAGAACTCTAAGGATAAAAAAGAAAAAAAATGATGCAAAAAGTGCACAAGTCTATAGTTAATATACCAAACCTACCCATTTCAATATGTACTATAAAATATTACTTTGTTCATGAGCTTGAGGATGTTAATTGAGTTTTAGGTATTAACTAAGATATATTTCATAAGAAATGCTTAAATTTGCTTTCATGACAGTGAATTCAATGTCTCCATTCCTGTTGGATTTCTGCACAACTAGGGATCAGAATTTAATTAATTATCAGAGTGCTACTTGTGCGTTAGCCTTTTAGTCATTAGAGGAATCAAGGCTGTCAGCTAAGCTCTCTGTACCCTGTAGGTATCAGACAAGTCAAGCAATAAGATACATAACTGTAAAATATCTCAATCAAGTAAATTCTGTCAATGTACATATGAAATAATACAGACTTTAAAAGGTCTGTACTATTTATTTCTTTGTCATAATGGATGAAAATGTTTCTTGTCATCCTGGGCAATTCATAGGCTATAAACACCTTTCAGACAACAGCTCTCAATTAACTTCGAGAAGCAAGAAACAGGGTATATAGATGTGGATAGATGTTTTATTTGCCAGTTTATTCTTGATAAAGGCAATTCATCTATGGCTCTTCAGCCTGTTCATGAAATACTAAGAAATGGCATCAAGCTTTTATGTGACATTGTATATTAAATCGGTGAGTTTCAAGTATGATGATTCCAGTTCCAACGTCTTGTATTTATCACTACTGCCTGTGCAGTATGGCTGATGAAATTTCACACAAATTTCTTCCTGTTGACAAATAGTGTTGGCTTTCAAGAGAACACATTGAAAACTTGTTTGAGTTATAAATGTTGAGTATATAAGTGTTGTAAATACGAATACCTTCTGACTTGTGGTATGATTTTGAAATATGGTATTTTTTTTTACAACATAAGCAGTAACTCAAAAATACATTTGTTCTTTAAAGAAACTTTAAATCATGATTCTGTATCTTAGAATTTGAGCATAACATTTGGCAATAGAATTATCTATGAGAACCATAAAGTGTGATTATAAAATAGACATCAGAATGTACCAGGCTTATCTGACTCTCAAAGGGAGGCCTTAGCCTTTTGGAGGAGGGCATGAGGTGGGGGGGCAGGTCAGGGGTGGGGAGGCTGGTGGCAAGTGGAAGGAGGATTGAGAGGGGCTTGATTGGTATGTAAAATGAATAATTTTTTAAATTAAAAGGACAATATGAAATAAAAATTAAAATATATACAAGTGTGCAGTCAACACTTCTTCAGTGTTTCTTAAGGGACAATACCATCCCTGGTAATGGTAAATTTATAAGTGAAGAAACCAGAAGGTTAAATTCAAGTGAGTTAGAAATGCAGATTTAGTATTTTAGTTTGATGTATAGCCCCCAAATAAATATTTACACAAGGAGTTAAATTAACAGAATTTAGTTATTATTAAAATTTTTGGTTGATGTACAAACAACAGCCACAGTGAGTATACTGTGCTGGTAATTAAAATTTCTGAGGTTGATTGCTCACTTGAAAAACGTGGCATTTGTCAGTGCCCTATGATTCAATCAAGATTCTTTGTGAAAGTACATTAGAATTTTGATTATTTATGATACCTGTAATTATGTGTTGTTTGGGCAAGTCAATGCAGATGCAGTAAATTAATGCATACCTAATGAAGGTCTGCTTCAGGTTTCTCAGTTCTGCAGCTAATTCATACCTGTAGAATTTAATGGTTTCTTTTACATATAAAATTTTTTAAAGCCAGTATTTTTGTAACTCTTTTTGAAATTTAAAAATCCTTATATATAATGAGGCATGGAAACTTCTGATTTTATTTTTATTGGTGTTACATTATGAAAATAGTATTATTCTGATACTGTTAGATGAATGCTTCATGAAGTATTGATCCATGAAATTCACATAAATCAATGAAACTTTAGAAAAAATTCATAAATGAAAAGGTATTTAAAAGAGGCTGAGAATTAAAAAATCATTTGATAAATATATCAACCAGTAATCTAAAACTATTTGATGAAACACATTAGTTTATTGCTGTGAGAATTCAAACCAAATTCTATATACATTATTCAAATATAAACTATTTGTCATATTATAGCATCTATAAATTTAGAGGTTGAAACAAGGGGTACTCCAAGCAGGGATCTGGTTTTAACAGCTCTAACTGTAGATCTTGTCTTTTCTGCAGTGTGTTTAATTCGCTTTTTGTCAAAAATCAGGGATGCTTCTTTGTGTGGAGTTGTATCTGGGTCTTGATTTCTATTCTGTTGAAAAACACGTTTTATATTTTTTGTTTGTTTGTTTGTTTGTTTGTTTGTTTTCAATACAGGGTTTCTCAGTGTAGTTTTCGTGCCTGTCCTGGATCTTGCTCTGTAGACCAGATTGGCCTTGAACTCACAGAGATCCACCTGGCTCTGTCTCCCAAGTGCTGGGATTAAAGACGTGTGCCACCACCACCTGGCTAACATGTTTGTTTTTATAATGATACCATGCACATTGTTTTTAACTATGTCTCTGCAGTTTTCTTTGAAATCTGGGATTTTTTTAATTATTATTCTGAATTGTTTAGGCTATGCTGGAGGTTTTGTCTTTACATATAAGTTGAAATTCTTTTTTTTTTTTAACTCATGTGAAGAATTGTGTTGGAATTTTGATGAAGATTGCATTGAATTTGAAGATTGACTTTTGTAAGATGATTATTTTAACAATATTAATCTCACTCTTCTGAGCATGGGAGCTCTTTTCATCTTCTGATGTCTTGTCTTCTTCAATCTCTTACTTCAGAGTCTTAAACTTGGTTTTATATAAATTTTTCGCTTGCATTGCTGGAATTACTGAGGCTATTTTGAAAGGCATTGTTTCCCTGAGTTTGTTTTCTGCATTAATGTGTTATTCACTATGTTTGCCATTCATATTTGTAGAAAAGTATGAATTTGTTGTCGTATGTTTCATTTTATTTTTGCTGTGTGTGTGTTGTGTGTGTTGTGTGTGTGTGTGTTGTGTTATTTGCATCAATTACTTGCTGAAAGTGATTATCAAGTGTGGAAATTTCTTGGTGTGGTCTTGAGGGTCTTTTATTTATAAAATCAAGTTCTTTGCAGGTGAAGAAACTTTGATCTCTTCCTTTCTTGTTAGTATCAACCTTAATCTCTTTCACTTATATCATGTACTATATTAAATAGATACGGAAAGAGTGGCCATTCCTGATTTTAGTGAAAATGTGTTGAGTTTCCCTCCATGTACAATGATGTTACCTGTGGTCTTGCTATAAACTACTTTTTATCATGTTGATATATATCCCTATATTTCTAGTCTCTGTGGTACTCTTATTATGAAGGAATGTTGGATTTTTTTCAAAAACTGAAAATTGATCTGTGACAAGATCTAGCTATACCACTCTTGGGCATATACCCAAATGACTACAAATCTTACTAGATGAAGGACTGGCTGACTCCCCATGGGAGATCTGTACTTGAGAAATGTGGGGATGGGGGTGCATTGAGGGGAAAGGCTGGAGAGCAGGAAGTGGGAAGGGGGAATCTGTGGTTGGTATGTAAAGTGAATAGAAAATTTCTTAATAATAATAAAAAAAATCTTACTAGACAAAACAGCTTGTATGTCCATCAACTGGTAAGTAGCTATTGAGAATGTGGAAATACTTACACAGTAGACTAGTATTCAGTTGTTATGTAATTAAATTTAAACCTTGACGGTAAATGGGTGAAGGTATAAAAATCATCCTGAGTGAAGTAACCCAGGACACAAAAGACAAACGTTTCAAGTTTTCTCTTATATATGCATGTTAATTGTTAGGGCTTAGGAGTGTGTGCTTCAATACAAATATCTACAGAGCTTAGGTAACTAGAAAGAGACAAGGGAAGAAGGAAGATATCTTTCAGTCAAGGGGAAATAGAATATAGTGTTATAAGAAGATACTGGAATAAGAGGATTAAATAGGGTAAGATGGGAGTATAGGGTAGAAGAGATATACAGAGAGGGACCACTAACACTACAGGACATTTGAAAGGCTGTATTGAAAGCTCATAGTTTAGATGCTTCCCCAAATATATAAATATAAGAAAGGAAGTTAAATGGAGTCACCATATAATGGGGGAAACAATACCACATCTGGGTTGCGTTTTGCTTAGATGTTAGCTAAAGTGCTCTGACAGACCCCTTAAAATATCACAGCTTATTGCCAAAGCTCTTAGTTACTTTGCAAAGCCTGAAGGTGAGGCCCTATTGCTGAAAGTACAGCCTTCTTATGTTATCAAAGTGAGGGAATAGAGCTGGTGCCCGACTAGAAACTTCGCTACTACCTACTAGTATGTGTGGTGCTCGAAGACACTTTGCACTCTATTGGAAGAGAAAAGTATTAAATTCACCGAGATATAAATCCTATGGCCTACAATAGCAACCTTCTGGCAAGATATACTGATGCACTAGTTGTAAATATGTTATAGGAGCAACAAGCGACCCTTTGACTATATTTAAGATTGTCTCCGTGACATGGAACCCATCACTAACACTGCTAAAGTGTCCAAGAACCAGGAAGTAGATAAGAAAATGTGCCTAAGGGAAAATTGCTACTATTACGCTGGTAAATAAACGTAGCAATAAAATGAGTCCTAGTGACAATTTTTTTTTTAACTATAGATCAGAAAATCTCAGCTCTCATCAGAAAAGTGTCTTCTTGCAATAGATGGTGGTTCACACAGGGACCCACAGTTGGACAATGTGCAGAAAGTGAGAGACTTCATCATATAGCCCTGAAAGTGATGCCTTCATCAAAACTCTCCCCTGAAGGACTTAGAGATCTATGAAGAAGAGATCACAGGCAGAATGTGGGAGCATTGAATGGTAAATGACTCAAAAACAACAAACAAACAAATAAACAGCAATTTATAGACACAAGTCTGAGATATGTGAGTTTGCAAAGACTATAGCAGCATAAACAAGAACTACACACAGATTGATAACAAACAAAATTCCAGCACTGGGAAGTATACATGACATCACGTGACTAACCAAGAAGCTCCCTGCTTGAAAAATCATTTTTCTCTAGTGGATTGTCACTGGGTATATCAACCATACTTCAGGAAAGTCCCCAAGCTCTGTGGTAGTTGGCCGACACAAAACATATTTCACATAATTTTGTTTTGTTTTGTTTGTTTGTTATTGTGTGTATTTTGTTGTAGTTATTTTTATAATTTTTTTCATTATTGAGGATTTGTTTGTTCTTTTGTTTTGATTGTTTTGTGTGTGAGTGATACAGAGAGAGAGGCAGGTAGATGAAAAAGAGAGAAAGGGAAGGAGAAATAGAGGGGAGAAAGAAAAACTGAGGGAGAGAGAGGTAAAAAGTGAGAGAGGAAGGAGAGAAAGGGAGAGGGAAAGAGAGAGGCAGAAAGAAAGAAATTAAGAAGCAAAGAAAGAGAGTAAGAAATAAAGAAAGAGGGAGAGAGGAAACAACATTAAGTTGGGTGGACAGGTAGCTGGCAATGAGCTAGGGAAGAATGAGGAGGGGAAGGCTATTATGAAATAACAATGCATAACATTTTAAGTAATGTGTTTTCAACATAAACAATGAGTACTTTACAATATGAAATTCAGAATAAATATAGTTGTGCATTTTCTGTCACAAATACACTAAGCCATCATTTAATTGACAGAAGGAAATGACCCAGGCATTAAATGCTCTTTTCAACATGTTTGAAGAAGTTTTGGATATTTAAGTAGGTAATGTATTTCATTTTTGTATTATTTTTTTCTAACAGAGTATAAAGCTGGCAAGTTGTTTGACATGTCTCCTTTATATAATGGTTTCCAAGGTATTAAAAATCTCATTCATTAAATCCAAACTCAGATTAATACCCTTTTCATTAGTTTACAGGACATAATATAAAGAAACCTCAGGCTGACAATTACATATGATAAAACATAACTAAACAAATTAACCTGTCAGAACTGACTGAAGAGCTTACTGTTCTTCCATTTCTCATGGCATTTTTTCCTCCCTCCATAAGGAAGCAAGCAGGGTACTGTTATATCTCTGTTGGATAGCAATTAAGACAACAAGTGCATTGGAGTTCAGAGTATGGCTCTGTCCTTGAAAAGTTCAGCAACTTTTGGGGGATTTACAGTATACACTTAGGCTATGGTTTTCTCATATATCAAACAGAAAAAAGCATAGTGTCATCCTCTGCAAGTTCTAAGAGCTAGTGAGTAAGCAGCAATGCATTTGGAAGAGGGGTCGTAGATCATACCAGTGTAGAAGGGTATACACCATTATTGCTTGTTTACTTAGTAAAGGTCTTAATAATAGTGTACCCCTCCCACATGCTTTCCTATAGCTCATAGTAAATTCAGTCAACAAAAGAAGGTATGATGCTTTTGATAGTGTTTAGTCATGAAATTTACATTTACTAAGGACATTTTATGGCTGTGACCCCATCAACTGCTATAACTCATGACCTCCTTACCTCCACAGAATAACTGATATTCTGAAAGTGCTCATAGCAAAACATAGGAAGTACGTGTCATCTTATAGGCAAAAGTAAGGAATCTCTGAGTAAGACTCCAGTAGCACATAGAATAAGCTCAGAAATTAACAGATGAGACCTGAAACTAAAAACCTTCTGCACAGCAATGACAACTGTCATTCAAATGAATAGAAAGACTACAGAATGTGGCAAAATATTTTCTGTCTATTCTACTGAAAGAGAATTAATATCTAAAATACATAAGGAATAGAAAATAATAACTTAAATATCAAGAAAAAATGTCTAGTTAGGAAACGACCAATGAAAGCAATCAGAAGAAACACAAAAGTTTGGAAAACACGTTCAAAAGTGCTGGCATGGATGTAGGGAAAGGCTAAACTCCACACACTGTTAGTGGGAAGGTAAACTAATACAGAAACTACCATAATAAACCTAGAAATTCCTCAAAACAGAAAAAAAATAGAATTCCTATATGGCCCATCTATACCACTCTTGGGAAAACACCCAGAAGATTGTATATTGTACTACAGAGACACTTGTACAATCCTATTCACTGCGGCTCCAACTACAAAACAGAATAAACCAACTGTCCATCAACTGAAAAATAGGTAAGGAAGATATGGTATATATGTAATAGTATATTCTTTAACTGTAATGAGAGCTGAAATAGTAAAAATTATGGGTAAGCAGATGGAACTAGAAAAATAAATTGAGCTATGGTATTAAAGCCCCAAAAGAAAAATGCAAAGTGTTATTTCTCATATGTGGATACTAACTTCAAATCTTTAATGTGTTTAGCTGGAGATCACTTGGAAACTTAGAAACAAGAAATGACCCATCGCTGAGGGGTTAAATATAGGGAGGTCAGGTAAAAGAAAAAAAAAAAAGTGAAATGAAGATAGAGAGGGAGCAGAATACTGCACAGAAATGTTCAGGTAGATAGTGGGCAATAGAGATGGAGAAATCAGGAGAGGCAGGGAGAAGGCTGACCAGATGATGTATGTATTCATGAAGAAGCTATTTGAGAATCTATGAATTTGCAGCACAAGTGAAAACATATTTAAGAAAATGGTATAAGTAGAACACATGTAATAATGAACGTGGGTGGGATGAGGGCAGCAAAAATTTTACGTGCTTATAAAGAATTGGGGGTGGAAAAAAGAATGGGTAGGAGGTAGGTATTGGTGAAATTATTAAGGCCACTCCATGTAGTTAAAAGGGAGGTTTATTTAGTGGCGTAACTTACAAATGAAGGGACAGGTAGGTTGCAGGGTCTGAGAAAGACATAGCACAGTCCAGCGGTGTTCTCTGGAGAACACTGCTCGTTCTACCTCCAGCGTCCAGGGTCCAGGAACCAAGAGAAGGCGGCACATCCGGATCTCGGGTCTTCAGGGCCCTCTCTTGGCCCCGCCATGTAGGCATGACAGTTACCAAAGCCTCAGAGGAGGTTGGAACTTCCAGATCAAAGCTGGAATGGCTACCCACTACATCTCCCCCTTTTGTCTAAATAAGAAGATTCTAACTTAATACAAGACTATATACAAAGAAATGGTTATCAAATATTGTCCAGGAGTAATGAGGGATAATGACCTAGATAAGATGGAACTACAATCAATGCGAACAATATAAAGCAAGAAACACATACTAAAATCCAGAGAAGTCTAGAACATGGGTAAATGGTATGTTACAAAGATCATTCCAAAAGGTGTCCTATCCTAAAGAACCTGAATCTAATACTTAATATGTTCTATCTAAGATATATGTTGAGTTATGCCAAAATGTATATTTTAAAGGTACCTTGACTTCAAAATTTGGATGTAAGGATATGCTGCTTTGGCAAAGAGGCTCTGCTTTTGTTTCCACAGAAAGCCAGAAAGAGGCTATGGATTTGTCCCAGATTAAGATACATCAGGTTTGACCAGCCAAGACCCCCTGAAAGGTTTCCGATGACACCAAGGCACAGATGATCCACCATCCAGAACCATTTCAAGGCAACTGGCTCAGACAATACACCTTCACGGACTACTCCATAATCCTAAAATTTTCTTTATGTCCCCATAAGATACAGTGCCCCCTTCCAGCAGGAAGTAGTAAGAGAAGCTACGCCCAAATTCCCAAATATACCAAGCTGGCTTTGGAGATGGAATTGGTTCACTCCCTCTCTAAACCCAGACATATTGCTAAAAAAAAAAAACAAAAAGAGTCTTATGTCCCAATTCAGAAGAGCTCTCTGGTGTGGGACAGAGAAAAAACATTATTTTTATTTAAAACAGATTGATTATAATTACAATCTCTTTCTAAAGAAGAAAATGGGATATGATATAGATATGATAAGATAAAAGAGTAAATTGCTAAACCTATTTTAATGAACAACAACTTGTTTAAAATGTTTTACATTGGTATAGATTTTAGTTTATTGATACAAACTTAAAGTGAAATTTGTTATACTGGATGTATATTTCTACTCTTGTTTAAGGTGTTATATTTGTACAGCTCATTTAAAATTGTAATGGATAATTAAAAAATAGATTAATAATTAGTCATCAATGATAATCATACTCGTAGCCATGTTAGTTAAGTCTTCTAGGTATACATAGATATATTTCAGATAGATAGGTAATCTTCAAACACTTCAGAGATCTACAGAATATGGCATTTAAAATAGTTTTAAAAATTTAGACTTTCTGGACAGTGAGACATGTCTGCTCCTGGCAGCACTGATTTACTTCAGAGAGTAGGATGGGCATCAAAGATACTCCATATGGAGTTTATCTTCACCTTGGCAAAAATAGCCATTTGGGCAAGAAACTGTTCTTGCCTAGACTGCTTGATCGACTGGAAATGCAGGACCCATAGAAAGATGACCACTGAACTTTGCTTGACAAAATGGTCCTTCAGGTTCCTGCTTCGCAGAGGAAACTGCCAGACATTCTACAGGACACTGAGAAAAATGACCTAGAGACTCTAGCCCTGTGGGCTGAAGACAGATGCCCCAACTTTACAAAGGAACATTAGGTGACTGTCCAGGCTGTCAGCTGTCTCTTTCTACCCTGCAAGACTCCCAAAAGTTGCTTGCATCCTTCTCTCATTTCTCAGGTAATATTATATCCTTCTGAGGTCTTTGATGTAGTTGAAGCTAATTACAATTTTCCTTAGTTATGATAAAAGATAAGTTAGATATAAAACATTAATCTCACAAATATAAGATAGATAGGATATCTTCTTTAATATTGTAACTGTAATTCTTGCTCGATAATTGTTTTGTTATTTGTAATTTTATTATGTTGAAGTTAAAACCTTCCTTTTTGAAAAAGAAGAAAAGGGGAAGTGCTGTGGATATCGCTCTGTATAAACAAAACACTGATTGGCCAGTAGCCAGACAGGAAGTATAGGTGGGACTAACAGAGAGGAGAATTGAGGGAACTGGAAGGCAGAGGGAGGGACCTGTGAGCCACTGCCAGGACAAGCAAGATGTAAGGTAACGGTAAGCCACAAGCCTTGTGGCAACTTACAGATGAATAGAAATGGGTTAATTTAAGATATAAAAAACAGTTAACAAGAAGCCTGCTACGGCCATACAGTTTGTAAGCAATGTAAGCGTCTGTGTGTTTATTTTATAAGTGGGCTGTTGGACTGCCGGGGCTTGGCGGACCTGGAGAGAAAACTTCAGCCACAGGTGGGTCAAGCAAAACTAAGGTGAAGACAAATATTTTCAAAATCTGGCTCGTAGAAAGAGGCATCCTCCGCCATCCTAAGGGTTAAGTCCTATAGAACTGAGTTCCACACAGCACCAAATCATGTTTGTTAATAAAATCACAATAATAGTCTACCAAGATATTGCTATGACAAGGCTACAAATATTATAAGATGAAATGAATAAGCCAGAAAAGTAAATAAAATAGAGTAATAAATTCATGCTGACATTTTTGAGTCACATAATTCAAAATTGCATATAACATCCCATATAGTGCTTTGAACAGTTTTAGTACAATAGATAACCCCACAACCAAAGATACTGAGTATGAAGAACAATATATTTCCTGTAAGTATATTTTACTATATAAGCATATTTTAGAAAAATGGTTCTCCTTTAAATTAATTTATTCATACATATTAAATTAATGCAAAGAAACATGTATAAGACCTTGGTAAGATCATTGCTTGATCCCTACTTTTGAATGGCTCTACAGAGAATATCTTGTAATCTTAGGTTGAAAATGATTATTTGCTTACAACAATGGAACTGTTATGGTACTTGTTGGATTATTTATATTAATTATTTAGTGTTTATTCCTGAAATGTGCTAGTTTTTCAGTTTAATAATTAATTATAGGACTGCTTCCATAGTTGTCTTCAAACTAACCCAACCTCCAATGTAGATGTGTCAGGAAATTTCACTGAAGCTGCCAGGAGGAAGCAATCATCCACATAGAAAATAGCACACCAGAGATCCTAGGTATAAGATGACTTCTACAAAACATGTAAGAATTCTTTTTATAAGTTATGAATCTATTACAAATATGATCTTATTTTCCACTTCAAAGCAGCTTTTTTATATCGCAATTCTAGAACAAAATTAACTTTAGAAAAATAAATCTCACTCACACAAAAAAGAAGCACAAATCTTTAAAATACTGTACTGTTTCCTTTCAGAACCAGTTGTCATGCCTTTCAAAATAAGCACTGGGTAAATCTTGTGTTGCTTGTTCTGAAGAGAACGGAACACACTAAATGCCACTCTCTGAGTGATTTGTGTTTAATTAAAGTAGATAAACGTGATTTTTCTTTACATAAAGAAGATACCTTTGTTCTCAGAGGTATGCAGCTTCCACTTTTAAACAATTTCATTTTAATAAAATGTTGACATTTATGTCATGAATATTCATATTTTCATAAATTCACAGTATGAAAAATACATGACACACCAGATCGGTGCCTGTAGGTAGTTACTTAAATAAAAACTGCTGTCATTATTTATATAGTTTTATGTGTGATTTTCACATCTTGAGTCATAACTTACTAGTTTACAGTTCGTAGTCAACTTAATAGTCACTGCATCTATCGAAGTTATTTCAGGCCATGCTAGACAGTGGAAATGGAAGCCAACTATGTACTTTTCATTTTTAATGTAAATAGTATTGGCACATTGATAAAAGATTGCAAGATTAGAAACTCCCAATAGTTAATAGTTACATACCTAAGACTCATTTTCATTTCCTTATAAGCTATACTTTATAGCTGTGTTTTCATTTTTCTTCCTTTTTTGTTTGTTATCTAACGATTCTTTGGCTGAACTACATAATTTGAATATACTACTAGAGAATGATACTATTGTGTAGGAAATATATTTGAACCACATCTTCAATGTATACAGCCCAAGTTTCTAAATTATACAAAATAAGTTTCAATAATATCTTCACCTAAGAGGGAACTGGACTTCTCTCTGTAATAAAAGATTCTTATATAAATCGACACATTAAAGATATTTATTTCATGCTAATAGAAATGACATTTAATAATGCTAGGCATTAATATTTGAAGAGTGTTCTGTTTAGTTTCTGTCCACTTCAGAGAAGTAAAGTCATCTAAGAAGAAGGAACTTCAGTGGAACAAAGGCCTTAATCATATTGGTCTGTAAACATGCCTCTGAGGCATTTTGTTTCATATATATATATATATATATATGAAATGTTTTATACATAGTGTTTCATAGACATAAAACAAAACTATATATAATGTTTTACATTTATACATATATAGCATTTTATATATTATATATATAACATATATATGGAAGAATGTAGAAAGAGTTTGAGGAGATGGAATAGGTCTAATTTGTATACATTGTATACATGTATGAAATTCTCAAACAATTAAATATATGTTAACAAAAGGAATTAAAAGCAGTGCACGATTTGAAAAGCAGTATTGATAATAAAAAATCTTGTCATGTAATAATTATATACTAAATAGACATTTTTCTAAGCAAATCTAAAATTGCCTTTCATGTTGACTAACTTACCATACTAAAAAGAAAGAGAAAAATAGATTTTTTTAGGAAGGACAGAGACCAATTTGGAAGTTGGAGTTCCATATTCTCATAATGAGGTCAAACTTACAATGACTCCAATGGTTATGGTGTTTTCAAGGACTCACTATGTCATTCACAACTCAGTGACTATGGTATTATAGAACATAAATTAGTCGAGTGTCATTCAAATCTATATTTTAATGGAGTAGCCAGACTTTACAGATGCCATCTTCTTCAAAGATTTGTAAGCTTGGTGGCTGGAATAATGTCTAACAAATATTGAACAATTATAGGATAGTTGTTTAGTGAGCCAACATTAATATATTACTAAGTTTATAAATAATATGTGGCACTCATTATTCTTACATTGGTTAATTATTTTTATGTAACAAGATGAAAATGAAATCTATCTGAAGTATAGAACAAGATATTAGTATGTATTATTCAGAACCGAAATTACAAAATTATTCTCAAAAAAAATTATTTAGAAGCAAGTGGCTTAATTGGTGAATATTTGCAAAGTTGGAAATGAATTGTTTTCTCTCCTTTAAGTTTGTGATGGGGACTGTTCAAAGACACATGATTAAATAATAATTTACATATTGAGCATATATGTGTGTTGCTATTATTGTGTGATGCGTTCTGAATGCTGGGGATAGAGTACTTTAGAACACAAATTGGGTCCTTATTCTCATGATGTTGATATTCTTTTAGTGGCTGTGCTTATTTGTGCCATGTAACATTTCATTAAGAAGTGAAGAAACCATTTGAGAAGTATACTTACCTTTGCATTAGCTTTGAACAGATGGAATTCAGCAGTTCTTTCCAGTGTCCTAATTTGTCTCAGCAGTTCTGAGTGGAAGAATGTTTCCTTGCTTTCTTCGAATAGGAGTGAGGACAACTTGATATATGTACTTAGAATCTGGTGCCACTTTTACATAGACAAAATGAGCTGGGGCACACCTCCCTCCATTTGAAAATTTGTATTGAAGGCTGAGAAGATTTATTCTAAATAAATATCTTGCCCACTTGTGCATATGAGAAGGCATTTTGTAAATTTAGAACACATCATATATTTTAGACTCTAACTTAGAAATGAATTGGAAACTTCGAGGTGCATTCCCTATTTAATTTTATGTTGAGGGGGAAGAAAGCCAATTCCTTTCTTCCCTAGACAGAAACAGCAGTTTCTCATCCTGATTTCAGAGGCAGGTGCTTATGCATGCCTGTCATCTGTATAAAGGACCTTCCATTTCAGGCCAGGTGACAAAATGAAAGTGTAAATGTCTCCTTCAATGCCTCTCGCATGCTTCAAAAAGAAGAACCTGTGTGTTAACTCAGTAGGGTGTGCGTCTCTCCAACACTTCATTTCTTTCATTCAGAAGAAACACCTTTTGGAAGCAACGGCTGCTGAGAGAAAAGCAGGCTCTCCTGAAAAACCAATTGTAGGCTGCGTTTATTTACTTACTTTATAAATCCACATTTAGCCTGGCTCTCTGAGCGTCGGTGCAGACTACAAATACAGTAGCTAAATTTACCACATGCTTTTCTGCAGTGGACACCTTCCAAGTAGCTTTGAAGAACTTATCTCACTGGCTTCTGAACAACAACAAGAAAAAGCATCCTTCCTAGACACACGCTCTACTTGGCTTACAGATACATAAGATGACTCCACAATTTAAAAATATGTAGCCAACTGAAAGAAAAGGTGTTTTCGAATTCAGGATTTGAGAACTGAGAGCTTGGCTTGTTTGGCTGCCAAATTTGAGCATGAGAACACTTCACAACTAAAGAGGCTTATTTTTTTTCAATGGCCTTAAACTAACTGTGGAAAGAATTATATAATTCCACCTCTTAATAATAAGTCAGAAGAAGTTCTTAGTAGTAATCAGATGTATCTAAAATGAGTATGCCCTAAATTATTTTTCATAATTACAAACACAATAAAAACACAATTTTGTTAAAATTCCCAGGAACCACAAAGCAAATTGATTTTTCTTTTGCTGGCTGCCATTCATAGGAGCAGGAAAAGCTGTGTTGCAGGGGGAAAGCATCATTATACATCCTTGCTGCCAGGACTTTTGCAGCTGCAGTCTTTCACCAGGGATTCAAACTCTACCTGGTGCCATGACAGGGACCATGGCACATTTAAAGTCACAGACATTCAAATTTGAATGAGGCGTCGGCTCCACCTGGCAGTAGATAAAGTGGCAGAACTGTGCCTGTAGGATAACTAATAACATATGGAAACATAAGAATATACATACTTCTTTTTTTTCCCCAAATGGGTTGAGTAACTTGGAAATCTGGAGGCTACCTAGCCATCTCTCATACCAGCTGCTACTTTGAAAGAAGTCATAGGAACCTTGATCCATTATAAGACAACATAGAGCTAGATAAATATGAATCAGAGTTATGGGAAAGAAAGCACGGACCAGCAGAGGGTGTGATGGAAAAGGGGAAGAAGGGACCATCAAATTGAATTAGGAAGGAACTAAATCCAGAGATCTGTAACCTCCAATGCTGGAAATTACTCACAGAGGGATGGAATTTCTTCAGATCTCAGGAACCTCCACGCTGGCTGTGCAGCCTTCTTTGGCATCGCACTGATCATCATGTTTTTAGTGCAAACCAATGCTGAAAGTTATAGGGAAAGCAGAGCGTTGCTGTACTACAATTCTTTTCGCTGTCCTTTTCAATTGAACACCTAAATCCTAATTTAGCACAATTGTTGTGGTAAACTTGCTCATCCTTCTCTTTGGCACATACTTCATGCATTGTCGTGTCATGTAATAAACACAGTTTTTAAGAACCTACTATGCATTCCACATTTTGTAACGTAATAATTTATCTTTATATAGTAGATATGTAAAGGAAAGCAATGCTAATAAGAAATATACTAGGAAAATACATAATTTGGTTTCCATTTTCAGTGAAAGAGACAATATGAAAAGGTCATTATGTTGTAATAGGGGAATTAGCAATTTTGCTGTAAGAATTATTTTAGCAATGATTTAAATGCAATTATGACAATTCCATATGAGTATATACTGCATCCTGATTATAGTTATACATATTCTTCTCCTGTATCCCCACACATACTTTTCCTACCCACCTCTGGTAACACCCATCCTGCTCTGAGCAATATAAGCACACTTCCCTCTCACTTTCACATATTTTGTTTTATTTTGTTTTTGTTCTATTTCCTGAGTACAACCAGTGTTGCCAGCATGAACATAGTTGTGCAGCTATCGGCTGAAGCATGGGGGAACTCATGATAGATACAGAACTGAAGACAATAACTCTACCTTTTGAAGAAGCCATCACCTACCAAAGTGTGTTGCAGTTTTAATGAAGATCTGCACAGGATTGGGATTGCATTGTCCCCTGTATCATGATGCAAGATTATAAGCTTTTTATACCTTCCCATGTGACCAACCCATACAGTGTGTATTTCCTCAAACTGGAAAGATTGTCACACATAGATGCAGCATCATGGAGTCCTGTGCTGTTCCTTGTGTCATGTTACAAACTATGGAAAATAGATTATTTAGGTGAGGTTAAATGTGTCATTCAGAGACTGCTTGGAATCTACCCGAAGAAAAAGAGAGGCGATAATATTTAAGCAAAGAGTTGAAGGACATCATTAGGTGGAGAGCTGATGGATGGTATCAAGTGAAGAGATACGCAAAGAAAAGGCATCTCCAGAGAGTTTAGCTGATGATTAATCAAATATGGCTGAATCAGAGTCTATTCTATGATGAACAGTAGAAACCCGAGAACCTGAGGATTTGTCAGATCTTATATATTTTAGATTTTAATTAAAATCAGGATTGAATTTGAATCACTGGATACTTTTTAGCAAAAATACTGACAAATTTTGACTTAATTAACGTATCGTTTTCAGTCCAGTATGGAGGAGAAGATATGGGCAAGGTTAAGGGAGCTGAAGAAAGGAATAAAAATAAAATATACATACACAAACAAATCTAAAAATATGTAAGAAAAAAACTAAGAAAATTCAGAGTTGGAGAAAATTGTGTGTGCTACCCAAAAGAATATCAGTTGTGATTCACACTATGTGCATTTCTTTGGAATTTGTCAGTATTATTTAAACTTTGTGAATATTTATGTGTAATGTTTTTAAAAAACCTCTTCAGTGTATATGAGAAAAAAATTAGAGAGTCCTTAAGTCTGGTGACCAATGTGGGAGATGCCCTCAGCTTTAGAAACATTAAGAAGGGCTGTTGGTTTACTATAGATGACTTTCTTTTTTTAAAATATTTTTATTTTATAATTAACTTAATTTCACATATCAGCCACAGATTCCCCCGTCCTCCCACCTCCCACCCCCAGTCCTCCCCCTCAATCCACCCCACAGTCCCACCTCTTCGCAGGCATGGTCTCCCTGATGACTTTCTGATCATTAAATGAGATAAAATCACCAAAACATTAAGAGAAAAATGAGAATGAGAAGAAACTTTAAAATGTGCTGGAGAGATGTTTCAGTGTTTAAGAGCAATGGTTGCTCTGCTTCAGGACTCTGATTCAATTCCTAGAGTCCATCAGAGTCCATACTATGTATGTAAATTCATTTACCGGAGACCCATGTCACCCTCTCCTGACCTCTGTGAGCACTGAATGCATGAGGTTCACAGAACTATAGTCAGGCAAAACAACCGTATATATAAAATGAAATAAAATTTAAAAAAGCAAGCATGTAAGAAAAGAACCTGAGATATAGGTAAAGAGGGTACAGGGTTCCTAGCAAACTGTTTCATACATATTCAAATAACAGTATGAGAGTAACAAAATGGCACCTTTTAAAATGTTATTTTGAATTATATGTATGGATGTTTGTCACAGGTAGGGTGGCAGCACCTGCAGGTCTTTGGTTTTTTTGGAACTAGAGTTCCAGACAGTTGTCAGTTATCTGGCAAGGGTGTTAGGAATTGAACTCCAGTTCTTTTAACTGCAAGTGCTATTAACCACTGAGCCCTATCACTGGTCCTCCACCAAATGGTCCTTTTGATCTCTGATCTAAGTGAACACACGGTACCATTCTTTCTTGAAGTTTTATGTTGATTATGTTTCATAAAGTGTTTAAAGATTAAATGGCTGTAAATGGTTACACAAATGTAATGTGTAACACGTAAGAAATGCACCTAGGACAGCTTTCAAAAAGTCAGTATGAAGGAACACAAAACATTTGATTTATTACAGCTGTATCACTACGATAAATTAGTGCATTTGACCATACCTTTATTCTCTGTACAAACACTAAATGTAGTGAAGACAAAGGAAATTTTATTACAAATCTCTTTTTCCCGACTCAATTTTTTTCTTTACCTTTTGATGTCTTGTTTCTTAATTGTTGTTACATGTGTGTATTTGTGTGTGTGTGTGTGTGTGTGTGTTTATGTGTGTGTTTGTGTGTGTTCATATTAATTATAACCTGCTCAGTAGCTCAGTCTGTGAAATGTGACTGGTATGTATATGTTCTCATGGTTGACTATCAGATATTGTACAATTAATTGCATGGAGTAAAATTTAAGAGAGGTAGTCACCTAGAGAGGGTGACTTTTCAAGAGTGGGTGATTCTAGAGAGTGAATGACAAGCATTCCTGTCCCCATAGTATTTTCTCCATAAAAAGAAAAATACTTAGGTTTCTCAGAGTTCAATGGTCTGTTACATCCTGCTATTCACAAGTTAACAATAGGACTTCCTTGGTTATGATCAGTGGTTACCTCGTGTTATTTTGGTTAGTAAGGACCCACCACTATTCTGCTTGAATATTTCACACAAATCCTAGTTCAGCAATGAGCAAGCGTTTCTTTTCCTATTGACTATATAAGAAATAAAACAAACTTTTCTATTTTCCAGTGCTTCACTTTGTCTATATATGTATATTTTCTTAATTAAGCTATATTTCAATATTTAAGCTGCTACAAATATATTAATGTGTTTAAATATTTGTTGAAAGTACTACAAGTATCCATTTTCATAAAAAATTAAAATACAAATGAAAACATGTACAAGTCATGGTTTTTTTCAATCTCTATAACACAGTGATTGCAGCTATCTGTTTGAAATTTCAGGGCATGCCTATAATGGGAAGAAGCTGCCACTGATTTTCAGTCTTCCTGTTTTGGTATCCATGTTCTTGTAGTTAACTGAAATAAGATTCACAGCTATTTAGCTTTAGCATGCCTGAAACAATCAGAGCTGCAGAACAGAATAGCTTACAGACTTTTAAAATAAAACTAATATGTGTTAAATAGAGATTAGTAAAATCTCCTTTGAAAAAAAAAGATTATTTAACTCAATTTGTTCAAAGACAGAATTTCCAGTACTATGGTTGTCCATTTTAGGATTGGAGGAAGGTAAAGTCATATCCACAAATAGCAGATTATGAGTATTTTAGAAAATGATGTATTTATCTATTTAGTAATTTTATATGTCCCTACATGAGTTTATGTGTAGCACATGTGTACAGGATCCAGCAGAGGCCAGAAATGGATGTTTGAGCCCCTGGATCTAAACTTACAAGTGACCATTATTGGTGTGGTGAACTGAACAGTGTCCTCTACAAAAGCAGGGAGTACGCTTTACCTCTGACCATCTTTCCAGTCCCTATCTGACACTCTTAACAAACGAAATTTCCTCATTATTTGTGAGATCTGCTATTGAAATAAGAATTTAGCATACACTCTCATCTTAATTTTCCTTGAATCATAGTTTTAATCATTATCCTTACTTCTTATCTTTCTTATTACACTCCAACTATAGTAAGTCTAATTAAGGTTTTCTTGTTTCTAGTTTGTTGAAGCTCTCTTTACTCTCCACTTGTAATTTGAGCATGTCAGTACTTATGGCATTCTGTAGTAATTGCTTACCTGCTAATTTTGAGTAATCTTGCAAGATTTGCTTTTCTTTGTCAAGGCTGATCCTCTCCTTAGCTAGAATAGCATGCATGCATTATAGAGTTATAATTAAAATCATGGCATTACTTTCATGACTCTGAGAATATCATTGTTCTTCAAAAGAGTGTATTTAAAAATAAATGCATCCATATACATATGTATATTTATATATGCATATATGCATGTATGTCCGTAAATGGCCATTGAAGAATAAAGAGGTCATGAATTTGAAATAGAGCAAGGAGTGGTGTTTGAGAATATTTGGAGGAAGTAAAGAGAGAGGGAATGTGATATAATTATATTAATCTCAAAAAGAAAAGAAATTAAAAACAGATTTGTGTTCAACGTGGTCTATATTATTTTATAATTTTACTCTTACTTTTCTCAGCACCCATCACAGTATTTCTTGTATATAAACTATTTATTTGTCTGCATTATTTTTATGAATGTTAGAGAATCTTATAATCTTTATTGAATTATTGAAATTCTGGGCAAGTTTAAATATTCATTAGCTCTCTAATGTTTTGAGTTCCAGAAGATCCTCCTGGATCTTTCCTCTCCATTGTCTTTATGAATTCCTTTAAGATGCACCTATTATTTCATTTTGTTTTATTAATAAAATAAATAATGGACCACATCTGCTTCTTACTCTCTATCTGTCACTCAAACTGTATATTCTCATGAATCATTATTAGCTTACATTGCTAAGAATAATTCAATAAATACTTTGAGAAACAGTGTCTCATAGCTCAGAAATAATGAAAGTATTTACATTATATATCCTTTAAACCAATATGAATTCACTGCTTTTTTTAAAAAGGTACATTTATAGAAAACATTATGTGAAAACCAATTCAACTATACAATTCTATTGACATCCATATTGTATTTAAAAGGAGATAGTATTAGAGGAATCAAAATATATAAAATCATAATATAATAATGTTCCAGAAAGAAAAAACCTGTATGTATAAAAGAGTTAATAAGTAATTTCTTGTAAGTTAGATTTGTTTAATTTGTTCAGGCAAAACAAAATGTCTGGTGAATTTTGTAAATAAGTATATCCATTATAGAAAATTTACCATGGGATATCTGTGGAGTAATGAGCCATTGCTTTTAAACCCTATCCTATCATTTAATTTGGCAAGGCTATTCTTGAAAATTACTTAAATAACTCTCTGAGACTCAGGATTCAAGCCTTAAAAGGGGTGGCAATACCTATCTCCTTTGTACTAAAATTTTCATAGCTCACTGGTGTACACAGTCTGAAAAGAGGGAACACACTCCCAACTCAACCTGGTAATGAACAGAGGGGAAATTGTTGATCTTAATATCGTATCAAATGTTTTTCCCAAGCAGTCCCTTTTTATAAAGCTTTATTCCCCTGGCTAGTTTTATAATGCATTAAGTCATTTGAAGGTACTTGGAGGGCATCAGCAAAAGAAGCACTTTTTACTGTGATTGGCTCATCCTTTGCAAGTAATGGAGTAAGAATACAGTACAACAACAACAAAAAAAATCAAGTAATAGACGGGATTTCATTGGTGCTGAGTTTATAATTCCTAGCTTCTTTGCTCATTTTAAAGAAAACAATCAAGAAAAACGTTTAATAAAATTTAGATTAGGGTTGATCGATAATGACAGGGAAGACAATGAAATGGTGGAGCAAATGGAGTCATGCAACTGGAAATCCAAAGCATCCACCTCTTGGGAATATTTCTTAAACAATGCATTAAAATCACTTATTATTTTGAAAGGGACCCCAAACAACACCTCAATATACATTCTTGGTTAATTTTAGACAATTACTCAACTCCAATGTGTTTAATAATTTTTAAAGTTTAACAAGACAGTGTTATGCTGCCATTTGTTAAAAGGGAATCCAAGATTTACTAGAATACTTAGGAAGCAGTTTAAATCCAATTAGAACTATATATAGAAATGGGACTTCTCACATCTGTAAGGTGGACAGTAAATATTTATTTCTGAGTGATACTTGCTAATACTCAGCTTCCTAATTGCTTTTCTGTATTGAGTAAAAGCCTCAAAATCGTTTTCCTGTTATTGCACTTTTCAAACATTAACAATAGACTATCTGAAAGCAAACGTTTGCTCCATTAAGTGCTCCAGATCTTTTATAAATTGCTTTGAATTTGGGTTATTAAGACTGCAAGCCCTTGCTTGTAGTTAACTTCACAGAAACTGGTACCCACATAGTCTTCACTTCTTTAAATTTCAATCAGCTTAAATCACTAAAATGGATCTAGACCCTGCATCTTATGTAAACAAGGTGTCTTGAACATTTTTGTGCCAATTATATGTGGAATCTTTAGCATTTAATAAAAAAGATGGTAGTTTTTCTTACTGATGGTTTATTGTTACTCTTCTTATTTCTGATCTCTGTGGTGAAACCCATAACTGAGAGCAAGGGACATGATGGGACATCAATAGTAAGTGCTGAACAGCTCAAGAATCAAAACTAGATGTTCCATAACAGTGGTTCTCAACATACTTAATATTAATATCATATTAATACGGTTCCTCATGTTGTGGTGATCCCCAACTCTTTCATTGCTACTTCATA
The DNA here is from genome assembly GCA_902168415.1 of Peromyscus melanophrys. NCBI lineage: Eukaryota > Metazoa > Chordata > Mammalia > Rodentia > Cricetidae > Peromyscus > Peromyscus melanophrys. The sequence goes on along the minus strand of CABHPR010157807.1, from coordinate 32,424 downwards.
AGTATAATTTTGCTGCTGTTATGAATTGTAATGCAAATATCTTATCTGCATGATATTTAATATGTTACCCCAAAGTGGTTGTAACTCACGTGATGAGAAACATTGTTCTATAAAAAACTGTTGCGTCTAGACTTTAGGGCAGACATATGCCAACTCCCTTGAGTTTCAGAAAGAAAATATTTGAAGTCCTTCTTAAAATTCCAGTTGTATCATACCACATGAACAGTGACTAACTAGCTACAGCATTGTATTGAAAAAAGATGAGGAAATATCTATTGTAGGTTGGGTAGGCGATCCTGTTATATAAAATGGACAGTCCTCACTACAGAGCTCTGCAAAGCTTTTATACCACAATTCCTGAATTAAAATACACTTTGAGTAACAGAGAGAATAATTGTTTACAATTTAACTAAATAAAAAGTATATTGACCATATTTCCAGAAGAATGGAGACCATCAGTATTTATGCGTGTCCTTTCTATAACAGGATGAGTAATGAGGAGGGGGAGAAAGATGAGGAAGTAGAGCTGAAGACTGAAGTCACAGTGATTGCAGAATGACATGGTTGGCTTCACGTGTGGCTTTGCTCCTTAGCTGCTCAAACCATTTCCATTTTACAAAAAAATGTTCTCTTCTATTAAGCAGGTATTCCAGGCACAGTGGCACGGGTCTTTAATCCCAGCACTCTGGAGGCAGAATCGGGCAGATCTCTGAGTTTGAGGCCAGCCTGGTCCACAGAGTGAGTTCCAGGACAGCTAGAGCTACATATAGAAACCCTGTCTTGAAAACAAACAAACAAACAAGCAAATAAACAGCAGGTATAACAATTCTTTCCATTTGTGATTGTAGCATAGACAAATTACAAAATATTAATGATAGCAGAGAAAAATATTGAAGCAAACTGATGATTTTGTGTCATCATTGTATATTACCTACTAAAACCTATCATCATTTATCTTTAAAACAAAGATTTGTTGAAGGATCTATAAGTACAAGAACTGTCTCACCTAACTCAGAAAGTTTATAATTGGCATGCACTGTTAACAGACATGATTGAAGAGTTTAATAATTTTTAGACTATATTTAAGATCAAGGACCTGAGTTAATGAACAGAGTTATCTTTATATCATTCAAAGCTTGCCCTGTCACCTAGCTTCCTCTCTCTATGGCAACTTTATAACCTTACAATAAAGATATATCCTAGAATTTGGGATGTCTTCCAGCACCCATATTTCTACCTTTCTTTTTTTAAAAATAACAAGACCAGTACCTATACTAATTATAGTTGTGCACCTGTATAGTAAATGATATAATAAATTGAAATGCATTTTTTTCACATTGAAATAGCCTGGTGTTCTTTGAAATGGAGCTTGTATGGCAGGACCAGGTAGACCAGGATGTGGCTACAAAATCAAAATCTGAACGTGGGCCAAATCAAATCAATGGACCAATAGCAATTGTTTGTGTCCTAGCCCTCATGTCTGCACAAGTAGTTTATCTCAGGGCTGTACTTAGTGCTAAGATAATGCAAGAAAATATGACCTATGTTCTTTAGATTAGTCTATCTCATAAAGGAAGGTAGGAGGCAAAGAAGTGTTAGAAGGAGGGGACATAATGGCAAATGACAAATGAAATAAAAGGAAAGATAAATGAAAAAGAAAGGGAGGGAGAGATAACATACCAAAAATGTGGAGGAAAAACTCAGGCAGCCTCACCGTCATCACCATGCAGAGCATTTTCTAATGAGAAAATAAACTTGGCAGCACAAATGGTGTTTCTTTGGTAACTGAAATAGGGTGATTTGGTGAGTTAAACCTGTTTCTAAATTTTTGAGAGAAAAATAACCTTAATCCTATTACAATTACCTTCTGTCAAAATATATAGAAAGAAAAGGGAGATGCTACCATTTTACTGAGGTACTGTGATAGAACTGTAACTGTAGACAGAATTCTCTTGACCCAATTGTAAGAGCTTCCAAAAAGATGCAATTGTACATCTTCACCAGAATAATTCTAAGAACTTTGTTTTATGTAAATAGTTAACATGTAAATGTAATACCTACTTTATTTCTTTTTCATTAAATTAATCTCCTCAGTACATTTGTAGAACTATTAGCATAGAAGTAAATGCATGAGAGAACAGAGCATAATTAGGCAGTGAAAGTTAGCATCCCTATGGGAGGTGAAAAAATATGCACAGCTACTTATGTTTCTTACACTGATTCTCAGGGTGCAACATGAAAAGCCTATCCAATAACTTTATCTCATTGCTATAGCTATTTCCATCAATATTTCCCTCAATTTCAAGGTTTTTTTTCCCCTCAAACCATGACACGTGTCTTCATTACCATGTAGCTTTAGAGAAGCAGAGTGATTGGCATGTTTTGAAAAAACACTTAACAATGTTTTTTGTTTTGTTTTGTTTTGTTTTGTTTTGTTTTGTTTTGTTTTGTTTTTAAGTCAAAAGTACATCGGTGAAATCAAGGATTGCAGAAATTACCTCTAAAAGAAAATTAAGGTGAAAATAATGTTTTCATCTTATGAAATGTTTAATAATAAACATGTACCTATGTATTTGGTAAACATCTTAGGTAGTGACAGTAATTTACCTCTTTAACTTTTACTAGAAATTTATCCAAGTCAGCCTTTCTGAAGGAAAATTGATGTTTGTAGCTGAATTTTTCCTGGTCCTGCCTGGTCCAGGGTCAGGACAAATCTCTCTCACTATCCAGTTCCATAGCCAAGTAAACACACAGAGACTTATATTACTAATAAACTGTATGGCCGTGGCAGGCTTCTTGCTATCTAGTTCTTATATCTTAAATTAACCCATTTCTATTAGTCTATACTTTGCCACGTGGCTCGTGGCTTACTGGTACTTTACATCTTGCTTCTCATTGTGGCAACTGGCAGAGTCTCCTCACTCAGCCTTTCACTTCCCAGAATTCTCCTTTCTCATTGTCCCACCTATACTTCCTGCCTGGCTACTGGCCAATCAGCTCTTTATTTATTAACCAATCAGAGCAACTCATTCAGAGCATACAGAACATCCCACAGCAGGTGTTCATAAGTTAAAAATGACAATGAAATATTATTTTGTGTGTGCATGTGATTCATGCACTTATTAATGAAGGTATTCATATGTTTGTGTGCCAGTGCCAGAAGCAGGCATCGGGTGTCATTTCTCAAAGCTTTTACTCTTTGAGACAAAGGCTTATGGTTTATCAGAAGCTCATCATTTTGGATAGGCTGGCTGGCCAATAAGCTTAGGATACTACCTGTCTCTAGCACTTTCCTCAAATGCTTGAGTTGTTGGCACATTGTGGGGATGTTTACTTGGTTGCTGGGTATCTGAATTCAAGTACCCATGCTTGACACCAGAAATTTTGCGGACTAAACCATTTCTGCAGCCCAGTTACATAATTTAGAAATACATCTAAAACTGTGTTGGGGATAAAACATATGGGAAGAATGTTGAAGCTGATTCAATTTGGCTTAATTTATTTGCCAGAAGGGCATCAAAGTGAAAATAAATAAATAGATAGATAGATAGATAGATAGATAGATAGATAGATAATAAAACAACAACAAAATACCCCAGGTATCTATTTTACCCTTTCCTTTAAAGTGGGACTCCTATTACCAGGCTTCAAAACCCAAAGGATTACAATTACAGACTTCAGCTGATTAATAGGTCAATGGACTTTTGAAGGCTAGTCTGGGAATACTTCCTATTATCATGTCACTATGGATACACTAATTTTCAAGTACAAGACATTCAATTACTTGGGGCCATTTTCAGTAGTATAAAGAGACCACCTTAGAAGGCGTGATAGCTTTTGTTCTTCATGAGGGTGACTTGAAAGGGGGTGATCTGTGGAAGATATCCAGCCCCTATTGGGATTCTCAGCTTTTATACCCTGGTATAGGACAACAGCAGCAAAAGGCAGAGGAGTTAATCTTTAGAACCATGAGTAGAGAACCACATTTAGCAATATCAACAAAGGCGTGTGTTTAGCTTGTAACTGAGGCAAAAGTTATAACAGCAAATGCTATCCAACTGTCAGGAGAAGGGCAGATAAAAATTGCTGTACATGTATCCTAGGTATTCCTAAGGACTCTCATCAAATAAATTTCCTATCAAGATAAGAGTATTGTTGAGCTTGGAAAGTCATACCCCAGATGAAGAAGTACAGTGGATAAATGGAGGTAGATTGACAGAAAAGTGATGATTTGGTGGCAAATGTTGCCACTCAAATCAAACATGCTGCTGAGTATATTTCCTGACAAGCATTTTGCTAATGTAGCCACTCTTTCATAGTTTTTTTAAAGCAAAACAAAATTTATTTTCTGAACTTCTCTGAGAATTTATTTTTTTCTAAGTATTAAAAATGAAGTTTAATGATAAGTTTGTTTTATTAGCTTATTTGCCAGAAAAACTATATGTTTTGAGGAAAAAGGAAGAAATTTAAAGGAATATACCTATTTCTTTTTTTATAATTTAATTTAATTTTACATATCAGCCACGGATTCCCTTGTCCTCCCCCCCCCCCCCCCCCCC